>VYZR01011693.1:7330-20196 GCA_013400675.1 Oxylabes madagascariensis | reverse complement strand
GGTACAGCTGCTCAAGATTTTACAGGGAATAACTATTCAGCTGATTGTTTAAAATCAACCGTTTCACAGAAGCTTTTTCTGTAAAAGGATAATTGTTTGCCATGGAATTGTCTCAGTCAACTGCTTGTGTCTTTCCACTGCTATTTTAACAGTGTGATAAATTTAACAGAGATTGTGAAAGCTACAAAGCTGACAACCAGAAACTGCTTAATAACTTTCTCTTGATATATTTTTAACTGAGTTGTAGCTTCAGTGACTAAGAAACATTCTCATTAGGACAAAAAAAACCAAACCTAACATGAATTTTCAGTCACTAAAAATGATTAGTCTTCTTCGCAGTTCATAAAACATCCCCATCCAGTCTTTAATACTAGTTATTTAATTTATTAATTATTCATCTTCTGTGTTTATCATTAGTTTTAATTCTTGCTATAAATGAGAGTGACAGTGCAGGAAATGAGGAGTGAATAGGCAAGGGCAAGAGAGCTTAACTGTCATTCTTAGCACTATCAACTAATTGCAGGAGATGAAATATTTCAAGAAATAAAANAACTACCTGCCATGGGAGAGTTCGCAATATATTTTTCATACTGTGGGGTTTTTTCTGGTTCATAGACATCCCTGATTGCTGAATGATCATTTTTCTTGATGAGAAGAGACAATGGCACTACTGGGAAAAATTACTCTCTAGTGCTATCTCTTTAGACTCATCTAAGATGATCACAGAACAGACCAAAGTCTGCCCTCCTATTCTTGTTTTCTTTTTCTTTTTTTGCCGCCTCTCAGGATCCCAAACTCCATCATTTCATGGTCATCACAGCAAAGCTGCATCCAGCATTTCCATCCCCACCAAGTTCATTCTGGTGCGTAAGTATCAGATATAAATTTTCCAGATTTTTGACTAGCTTTAATATAGATAGCTATAACACAAAAGCTGGAGGGTGTCTCCGGAGGGATAGCATGTATGCTGACAGCTGAATATAACTAGGTTTGCATTTAAAAATACAAGGTTCTGGGTTATCAAAAACTGTTTGAAGTCCATAGAACTTTAAATATTTAAACAATAATCTTAAGTTTCTTTTTCACACCAAACAAATTTGAAGTTATCACTATTAAAAGCTCAGAAACAGCACTTGAAATACACAATTACTGCTTCCCCATCCATAAATAGTGTATTTCTAGCAAAATTATCAAAGCTGTATGGTCTGTTGGTCTCATAAGGGCTCTTGGGCAGCCTGTGGAACCAGCTCAACTGAGGATACAAGGTTCTGCTTCTGGCATGACTAATACAGTTGGGAAATATGCCAGGCATCAGGCTCTTGAGGGAGGAGGGAAGAAGAAGAGAAAGCTGAAAAGAGCCTGGGGGGGAAGATCCAAGCAAATGAGCCAGCAGGCTTCACCGGAACACCATTTGACATTTGCAGGGCTGTAATGTTAGAAGCCTGCAGCAATACTGAAGCCCTGCCGCTCTAAGGGGCAAATCTACTGAAAAGCAAGCAGTGAACCCCATGGGAATGGGGTTGATACATGGACATGAAAATGAGCAAGCGTAACACATCAATCCTTGTGTTGCACAATAATATAAAGCAGTACAGGAATGGAAGCAATAGTGAGGCACATTTGTTTACCTTGTAAAAAAAATGTAAGGGATTTCATCTTACAGAAAATGCAGGTAGCCTTTTGTGATGGGAAACGAAATTTAAAAAAAAAATCGTTGCCAGACAATTTCTCGGTGAATTTCCTTCTGAAGCATCAATTAATGCAGAGGTGCAACTGCCAGCAGTTCTTGCGTTAAGTCTGGATCCTTTAATTTAAAATAACCTGGCAAAATAAGGTCACTGACATTGCTAGGAAAGATGCCATGCAATTTCTCTGTCTAAGCTACCTTGGTGCATATCAAATATAATTCTCCTTTTCAATGAAATGACAATCTTCTAGCAAGATGCTGGCCTCAATGTCAAAGGGGTTAGGTTGGTGATTGCCTAATTTGGACCATTATTGTTTGTTTTCTCACTCTTTTTTCTTCTCTCTTCTGTATCTGCTCCTGAAATGCCTCCTACCTTGGGAAAACAGATCTTTATTTATAGTGCTGCAAAGATATTAAGGCTGCTAAACTAAGTGAGTTTTTTTAAGGTTCATGGTCAAAAAGGCTGACAAAGCTCCAACTGTTTTCCTCCCCTAGAGGGAAGTGAAAAAAAAGGAAAAACCCCACCCCAAATCTGTATCTTTTGTTCTAGAAGATGATAAAAACTGCAGTACTGATCACTGACAGTAATTTGTCTCCAGTGTACTGCATGAGAAATTAATTATATGATCTTGTGACAACTGGCTTTCTATGTGGCTGGGAGGTAGCATTAAAGGCTGTAGGATTTCAGAGTTTAACAGTTGCTCAGCTGCAATGCAGGTAATTTGAATGAATTATTCTGCTTTCAATATGCAGTGTGTAGGCACGCTCCTTCCTCTGGACTGGTCAAGGTTACATTGTCACATAGTGTGTCGTTTCATAATCCAAATATGTTACAGGGCACACTGGCTGAAAGCAATTTGCCTTTTACACATTTTTTAGGAGCTTTACACAGATTATGATCACCAGAACACTCTGTTCCTCTGTTAGCAAGGCATTTCCACATCCTATACAACAGGTACAACCCTCTGTTCAGACAGTTCATGCTGTCTCTTAGCCAGACATGGCTGGCTAGGATATGCATAGTATTCTGCTTATGCACAACAGTACGTGTCATAAGTACANCAATGTCATGCAAGGAAATGAGATAACAAAGAAAATAGTTTGTAACTTCTGGGGGTTTTTTATTATTAACATTTCAAAATTATCCTGAAAACTGACTTTCAATAAAAGGAACTGCTCTGTATTAATTTATCTAATTTCTAAAAAGGGTAGGGTCTTCCCTAAATCCTGTCTTTTGAATGTAACATTCATATAAATACACCTTTCCTAACACTTTGTTTTGCTTTGTTAATCAAGGAATTCCTTGATTCCTGAAGTTAGTATGAGAAATTTCCTGCCTACTTCTGAATGTTCTTGTTATTTAAAATATTGTTGCTAACAGGCATTGAGTAAAAAGTACTTTACAAGGCTTGTAAATGGAAGAAATATGCTTTTCTTCTTAAATCTATGCCTGGAAGCTTCAATTTTTTAATATCAGTGCTTACTATCTTTTTGGTCAAATATTACAGTGTGTGACGTGAGATGTCACACACAGTTCCATCAGTCATGTCAAGAGACAGGTTTGTCACATAACTGAAAGAAACAGCTAGACAGAAAAAAACTGCAGAAAAGAAAATTATGAATGTTGATCTGCTGTGGAAGGGCACCTCAGGCTATAACAAAAATAGACTTAGTTTTGTGCCACTGGCAATGAATACTGCAGTGTTCATTGTTTGTGGAAAAGAATTTTGCTGATGATTAAACCAAACTGAACACTGAGATCCCGCTGCAGAACCTTGAAGGCACTTTAGACAACTTTGCTGGAACAGGCCACAGTTCAAAAAAGGAGGACAAAATGTGTCTATGAAAAGAATCCAGCAAAGAAGCAGTCTTTCAATTGCTGTGTTTTTTCTCAACATAGCCACCAGTTTAACTTTGACCAATTATAGCACAGATCAAAATACCAGAGAATGTAGTCTCTAATGTTATTACTACACCAACTTCTATTCCAGCTTAGAGTATATCTGCATAATATAGGGGTGCTCCTTCCCATTGACTCTTGTTCTTAACAGTACACCATGTGCACAGCAGTGATAGCAATGGTGTAATAACATTTTTTGTATTGTGTTTTTTCTTGTTTTAAATTACTCCACAAGAGTTACACTTGGAATATACTCTTGGTCTTCCAATCCATCCCCAATGGCAATTAATATAGAATGGGTGGAGGAAACAGTAACCTTTCCACAAATATCAATAAGCAGCATCTGATGTATTTGATTAGGTTTTGTCTAATGATCAATGGATCAAATATGCACTTTCTAGTTTTTTTCAACTATAGCACCATAAATCTGGATATTCTTATACCCACAAAAACATCCAGTTCCTTTAAAAAACTCAGTATAATCTCGGCTTCCACAACTACATATCACATTGTCTAATCCAGCATATTTTGTGACAGCGCATTTTGCTTTAGTTTTGAATTGCTTACAGGTTCTCAGAACAAAGAAATTACACATATAACCAGCTAGATAAAAATTTTTGATCTGCATGAAAAATCTGCTGAATTTTTTGTCTTGTTTTGGTAAGTCTTTTCAGTGTGATGGTTTATACATGTTATTGTTGGTGTTAGAACATTAAATGAAACCAAAGAGTGATATCACAGATATGATAGCTACTTCTCTGTTACAAGGGGAATACACAACAATTCAAAAATTGTGCATTTTTAGAATCAGATGCATACTTGACATTGCTGGAGCAGATAAATATATCCCTCTATGCCCTTCAGTTAGAATTTAAGGGTTCCTAAGGTCTCACACTATAGGTTATCCGTAAAAATCCAATTTACTTTCTAAGAAAGGGGTATTGGTGTTAAAATCCCGAAATACATTTTTTAATCATGAGTCATCTCATCAAATAAGTTTTTGGTAGATTTTGGTGTGGAGTTTTTTTGTTTGGTTGATTTGGTTTTGTTGTTGTTTTAGTATGGTTTGGTTTTTGCTTTTGTGGGTTGTTTGTGGGGGTTTTTTCAGCATGGCATTAAAGATTATGCATTTCCTGCACTAGGACACTGAACAAGAAAATAAGAAAGTTCTGAAGGTTGCAAGTCTGATAGGATAACATTCCAGGGTTTGGCAGGGCCGGCAAAAGTCACGGTCTGTTGTGGTCTCATCCTTACTGCTATTAGGAAAGGACCATAGCAAATTAACTTCAAACCTTCCTTGCAGTTGATTTACTCCAGAAAGCATATCAAAAGTCAATTAAATGTGTCTGCGCTAGTGCTCCAGTTCAGATCAGGAGGGGGCTTTTGAAGCATGTATTCTAATGATGCCTTTGAATGTGCCATATTTTTCATTGCAGAATAGCTCTGGGTACAAGCATCATTATTATTGAGGAATTAGTACTGAACCAGGAAACTAAGATACTTGCTGCTATGATAAACCACTACACACATTGCTGCAATATTTGTTGCAATAAAAAGTGGTAAACAGAGTGCTAAAGTAACTTTCGTATAAATAATTAAAAAAAAAAAATTCCTTTTCCCCCCCCCCATAACAGAAACAGCTGAGAGAACAATGCATTTGCAAGAATCCAGATGGGGCACCTTTTGTCATTTCCTTGAGTAGGTGTCATCATTTGCTTTCTTTAAAGTACTTTTACTTACTTTAATAACATTAATTTAAAAAAGAAAGAAAACAAGTATCCTAAATGATTGTTCTTGTGAATATGCTGGGATTTACTCTGTCATACCCACGTACATGAGACATGGAAGAGGAACAAAATATAGAAATAAGCAGGGCTTTTGTGTGGTGGTTCGTTAGTAAACACAGCTGAGCCCAGCTGACCCACCTAATTCCTTACCATTGCCAACACGTCCAAGCAGGGCAAACTGACCAGCTATATAGAATACTAAGTTTTAGTCTCTCTCTTGAATTTACTAAGTAGAATACATTTGTCAGTGTAGTGGTTTAAATGTCCACTGGAACCCTGCTGTGAGATAGGACTAAGAGAAAAGCAAACCAGGCCCAGATCTTAAAAGGTGCAAAGATAGATCTATTAACAAACATTATCAGAAAAGAATAAGAATTAAAATGAAACTTTCAAAAACACTGCCCCCCCACAAACTGTTCACTTTCCTGCAGACAACATAAAGAGACAAAACCTATGATTTTCAGTCAGCTTCACCACTTAAAATAGTTTTTCAACAGTTCTTAGGGAGAGGAGTCTCTCTTAGAACTTCCATGGGGACATCGCCACAAGAAAACAGGTCTCTGGTGATTCCCATGCCATGAATTTGCAGCCACCAGGAAAAACTCCGCAAACTATGAGATCCTTCCCATTTAGCAGCTTTTCCCCCAGCTGCCCCCATGGGCTTATCAGTTTCTTTAGAGTACCATTTAAGGATGCCTCTTCTACTGTAAAACAAAGGTTCTCTTCCTCTATCTCCAAAATCATCTTCATCTCAAGGAACAGAGGTCTTCTTTTTCTGTGGGGCAGAGGGCATCTCTTTTATCTCTGTCTTCCTCTATTCAAAACTCTCCACTGGTTCACAGCTATATTTGTTTACAACTATGACTAGAACTTTGCATCCCCCTAAAAAAAAAGCATTCTATATGTTACAGGGAAATTTTAGTCCATTCTCCATGGCCTCATAAGAGAAGTCCAGTCAAACTAGGCAACTGTTCAATCACTAGACAACTGTTCAATCTCCTTCCAATTTAGGACCTTTACTTTCTCTTCACTGACTTCCGTCTCATGCAGTGTTTCTCTGTGGTTGACTCTGGCTGTTCTCTCACTCAGATAATGTTTTGCAAGTTTCATCTGTCAAGGAAAGAGTTACCATCTCGCCTGGGCTTGCAGATTGCCATGACATCTCTGCCAGGCCGCGTCCACTCTGAGCTGCAGGGCTGTCAGGTCTCAAAGCTCTACTGATGGAGGAAGGCTCAGGAATGGCAGCCAGGATCTCTCAAGTGGCTGGGCTTTCCCTCCCTGCCACCCCCCGCCACCCCTCAGTCTTATGGGGTGGCCCCGGCCCAGTCCGGGCTCAGCGTTGCCCCCANTCATCTTCATCTCAAGGAACAGAGGTCTTCTTTTTCTGTGGGGCAGAGGGCATCTCTTTTATCTCTGTCTTCCTCTATTCAAAACTCTCCACTGGTTCACAGCTATATTTGTTTACAACTATGACTAGAACTTTGCATCCCCCTGAAAAAAAANGGCCTTGCCAGGGCTAGAGCAGCAGCGGAGCCCAGCTGGGCCGCGCCAGGCCCGGGGGTAGGCCCGCAGCACAGCAGGGCCAGCCTGCCGCTCCTGTTACCTCCCTCAAATCCAGGAAGAAAGAGAGATATTTCCCATGGTTCCCTGGGTTGCGTAGCCCAGAAGGCGTATCCCTATATTTAATTGGTTAATTCAGTTGTCAGTTTCAAAGACAGTTACTAATTGGTTTTTGCTATCCGTGCTAAAGCAACACAGTCAGGTAAAAACTTAGATTTTTTAATTGCATGATAAAATTGATGTATTTTCAATTCACATCTATATCATCCAAAGTGATTGCCATCAGGACACTGAGGGCACATCCCCAGATCTCCCAAGTTTAGGGGTTCAGCTGTCTGAGTTTGAGGACAGCTCTGATGTTTGTAACTGGGTAGCATTGAGCCAGTGGGGAAAAACACCAAACCAACAGGTGTGAGAGCTCTAAAAAAAGCCTTTCTGAGGGCCCTCATGGTTTTGGGTGGGAGGTACCCTTAAGCTCAGATACGCCCTCTGTGTTTTGCTGAGCCATGGTAGAGGGTCACCCATTCTTGGCAACATCTTGCTGCTATTGATCTGACCCCTGACACTGATCCCACAGAAGGGAGTTTCATCCACATCAGACGTTTCTGACATTAACAAACTTTCTGAGTTTTCTCATGTGTTAGGCATAGCAGCATGTACGCCAGTAAAAATACAATGACGCAAATCACTGAAATAAAAAGTATGTANATCTGTCAAGGAAAGAGTTACCATCTCGCCTGGGCTTGCAGATTGCCATGACATCTCTGCCAGGCCGCGTCCACTCTGAGCTGCAGGGCTGTCAGGTCTCAAAGCTCTACTGATGGAGGAAGGCTCAGGAATGGCAGCCAGGATCTCTCAAGTGGCTGGGCTTTCCCTCCCTGCCACCCCCCGCCACCCCTCAGTCTTATGGGGTGGCCCCGGCCCAGTCCGGGCTCAGCGTTGCCCCCAGGGGCCTGGGGGACATCTCCCTCGGCCTGGCTGGTGGCGTGGGGCAGGCCTTAGGGTCAGCTGGACGTTAACAGCCATGGCTTCCCCTTCCCCGCCAGCAGCCGCGGCCCCAGCCCAGCCTTGCCAGGGCTAGAGCAGCAGCGGAGCCCAGCTGGGCCGCGCCAGGCCCGGGGGTAGGCCCGCAGCACAGCAGGGCCAGCCTGCCGCTCCTGTTACCTCCCTCAAATCCAGGAAGAAAGAGAGATATTTCCCATGGTTCCCTGGATTGCGTAGCCCAGAAGGCGTATCCCTATATTTAATTGGTTAATTCAGTTGTCAGTTTCAAAGACAGTTACTAATTGGTTTTTGCTATCCGTGCTAAAGCAACACAGTCAGGTAAAAACTTAGATTTTTTAATTGCATGATAAAATTGATGTATTTTCAATTCACATCTATATCATCCAAAGTGATTGCCATCAGGACACTGAGGGCACATCCCCAGATCTCCCAAGTTTAGGGGTTCAGCTGTCTGAGTTTGAGGACAGCTCTGATGTTTGTAACTGGGTAGCATTGAGCCAGTGGGGAAAAACACCAAACCAACAGGTGTGAGAGCTCTAAAAAAAGCCTTTCTGAGGGCCCTCATGGTTTTGGGTGGGAGGTACCCTTAAGCTCAGATACGCCCTCTGTGTTTTGCTGAGCCATGGTAGAGGGTCACCCATTCTTGGCAACATCTTGCTGCTATTGATCTGACCCCTGACACTGATCCCACAGAAGGGAGTTTCATCAACATCAGACGTTTCTGACATTAACAAACTTTCTGAGTTTTCTCATGTGTTAGGCATAGCAGCATGTACGCCAGTAAAAATACAATGACGCAAATCACTGAAATAAAAAGTATGTAAAGTGTTATAAATAATCAAGAATAATTCGTGTTTCATGTTTATTTGTTTTATATGATGTTGAATTATAAAACCGTGTAACTAAAAAGCTCAGAAACAGGGAGAGGGCAGAACCTGCCCCTCTTCCCGTAATCAGAGACTCCTGCTTTTGCAACTAAAAGAAAATCACATATGCTTATCCAAAGAGAGAGGTGTTTTATTCAGATTTTTCGGAAAGACTACACCCAGCAAACAGATGCAAATAGACAGACATCTCGGAGAAGCAAACAGCTATAAACAGGTTCTCGGACGCTTGAATCTCCTCAGCCGATACCTGCCCACCACAGACATGCAAATGAAGTGTTCACCAGCCAGGAAGAGATCTTCCTAGAAATCGTGAGCACCAGGTAAAGGTATTCATCTGCTAAGAAAAGCCTTCTGACAAATCATTGACAACAGACAAAGAATTTCCTGGACAACGGCATCTCGAGATATGATCAAAAACAGCCCTACACACACATGTAAATGAAGCACCTGCCTGCCTGAAGGACTCTTTCAAAATCACGGACTTCCTGGGACACTATTTGCCTCATAATAAAATGTTATGAATTTCCAAAGAAGGGATATTGAATCCTAAAAGACTGATTGTCACAACTCCCCCTGAAAAAGTGTATAAAAATGAATCCTAAACTCTCTGCAGTGGTGAACTTGCGAGGCTCTGTGCCCAGTGCACCAGACCTGTAATTCACCCCGCGCCGACTCCCGGGCTCAGTGCTGCTAAATTTTTGGTGGCTCATTTGAATTTCTGCTATATAAATTGTTAAATAAATCGTTGATATTTTAATTGGCGTTTCATTTTTAACATAAAGGAAGGAGAAAGCGTTCTTTGCCTTCCTATGGAGATTCCCACAAACTGGAATGCACTACAGGTGTCATTGCCCAAACTTTACAAGGAATGATGTTCAAGAGGACGTTAACTTTAAAAAGCATGTATAAACTGACTATTTGCATAGCTTCCCTCTTCTCTTAAAAAAACCCCTTTATCTTCAATCTACTGTATTTAAGTTTGGTTCAATATTTTTTAGTGATAAGAGCCAATAAAGAATATTTATTTCTTTATTTCATTCTCATTGTGAAACCTTAGAAACTAAAGTACAAGTTTGTTCTTATATTAACAAATTACAATGACAACTACAGGCTGTTGCAGTGGTAAGGATATTATAACACAGAGAATATTAACTTTTGATGAAACAAGTGTATGAAAATTGCTATTGCTGATCTTTTAGTTATGATTAAGGGTTATTGTTTCAGTCTTCCACAACACTTCTTCAATAATTAAAAAGCATTCAATANTTTGTGTTGTATTTCTTTCCTTGATGGTTTCATGTCAAGTTGATGTCTTTTATCCATATGAACAATTACAAAACAATTTTAGGAAAATGAAGGAAAATCAAGCACTGTCATATTTAGTTATTGTATGATTCATCACGACTTATCTATAATATTTTCTATTATGTAAAATCATTTTTGTTTGCAAGCTATTTCTAAATGGTGAATGAAAGTGTTTCTCCCTCCTCTCTCCAATGTTCAGTAGAATTACTGTTTGTTTAGACAAGGGTAGAAGCAAGGCCATGGAATGTTATGAAAGATCAAATGAAATGCTCAAATAAATTTTGGAATCTACTTCTATCTTAACATTGGCTATATGGACATTGGCTGCTTTAGGTAACATCTCCCCTGGGGTTAGCAAAGGGGCTAGTATTGGTCCAAAGAGGTACCAGTGAACATCCAAAATAAATTTTGATAAATTACACAATTCAAATATTACATGTGCAGTTAGTTACATGTTAAAGTTTCTGAAATAATGCAAAAAAAAAAAAAAAAAAAAAAAAAGAAAAAAAAGTGAGTTTATATTTTCCTACATTCTCGATTTGTATTTTCCTACATTCTCGATTTGTATTTTGCTAATGACAAGACTGAACTGAAAAGAACCAGTTTTTCTATCATCTCTTAATAATATTCATATTAACATCCTTAATATAATAGTTTGCATCAGTTTCAAGAAAAAAAAGATCCATTAAAGATGCTAGGGCCACAATTATTACTGAGTAGTTTTCCTATAATTCAAAACATGGAATATTAAGCAATGATCTGTAGACAATAGCTAAATAAATTGTTGCTTATTTCAAGCTCCTTAATATTTAGAATACTTTCAGGGGATTTGTAAATTAATCCCTTACCACACAACATATCACCACTTCACTTTTGATATGACAGTCATGTAATTTATTCTCATCTTTAGTGGTTCATAAGCACAGCCAAAACAGGAATGGTCATTAGTATTTTTTTTCTTGCCTCTAAAGGGAATTGAACACATACTATATTGGAAATACAAATTCATATGCAGAAATACCACAGACTCCAATTCATCTTTGTGTTGTATTTCTTTCCTTGNTACTACTAAATGGAATAACCCTGTTAGAAAACAAGCTGGAAAAAAGGGGTAAGTAGTGAAGAACCAACCACCTGACAACAGTGAATATTTGATCTACTCTTTCACATCACTGCCACAACACACATAAAAGCTTTCTTACATGTTTACAAAAGCCTTTTTTTTTTTTTACTTTTGTGTCACATAGATACGGAAGAATAAAATGTAAAAACGCAAAGGTATGCTTGCTTGCATCAGATTAAAAATTCTTTCAATAACATAACACTCTCTTCACTGGTACATGAATTTGATAATTGAGTTTACTTTTATGCTAAATGTATATAAAAAGAGTTTTTTAATTTTAAAAAAAACACTTGATCCTTCAAAAAATATTTTATGTTTTCCCAATGAAGCATGAAATTTGTCAGTCATGAAAAATAGAGTTCATGTTTGCAATAACAGCGCTATGTTAATCACACTACCTCAGAAAATCTACTAATATATTTGCTAATAACTTGTATGATCTTTCTGAATTCAGATATTTCCATGAATGTTCAGGAATACTGATTTTGTCCTTATGTGTTGGACACACACAGGCAGGACAGCTGATCCCAGCTGAACAAAGGGATATTCCACACCATACGGCCTCATGCTTGGCATATANGCTGAGATAAGACAGACTTGGTCTCAAATTGGGGAAGTATTTGTTCAGTTCCAAAGCTGCTACATGGGACTTCTTTTGACAGGTACTTCTGGGTATTGCTGCATTCAGACTTAGACACACCAAGATTTCATGTCAAATAAACAGGGGGAAAAAAACCAAAAATGTATCAAGGTAGGTATTAAAACATATTTCCCTTTAATAATGCTTAGCTTTGTGTAATTGGTTCTTCAAAGAAACCAATGCACAGTTCAATGAAATTTACTGCAGTCCAGAAAACACCTAGCTCGGGCTTCACATGTGCTATTAGTTATAGTCAACACTGATGATTCACCACATGATTAAGTTGTGTGATACCTATACAAGCTTAATTTGGTTTAAAAAGTACATTTTCCTCTTTAATTTGCTATTCATGCTATTCTTAAATGAGTTTTTTTCTAGATAGCTTGCTTTTACCTCATGGAGAATATATTTTCTTAGTTGTTCCAAGGCCATATGTATACCACAAATCAGGATATATTTGTCTACAGATGTAGACAACATCCTTTTAAAATAACATTTCTACAGGTTCTTTTCTAAATGTGATTCAAAGTAGTTCCAATGTATATTTGGTGATGAATAAAATAGGCTTCCAACACTTCTTCTCAGGTGCTTTTGATATTCAATTTACCTTGCAGCGTTACAAGAGTAGGCAGATAGAAATATACACGTAGGCATAACTAGGTAAATAATAGTAACATGTTCAAGATAAAAATNTCTAAACACAGGCTGAGCAGCCAAGGATAGAATTGTCTCAAAAAGGGCAACAGTAGCCCCACTGCCCAGCTCTGAAAGCAGGCTCTGAAATCAGGCTGTGNATATATGCATAAAATATATGCATATATGCACTCTGTGAATATTTGTAATATCTTTCTGACTACTCATAAATACCATCTTCATATCTAAGTATGGTAACATAAGTGGCAGCTACTAGAATTTTTAACTTGAATTTATTTGACTCTCTTCAGCCTGCAATATGATGATATGTGTGGTCAG
>VYZR01011692.1:8519-22311 GCA_013400675.1 Oxylabes madagascariensis | reverse complement strand
GCCAGCAAGTAAACCACCTACTGTTGACTCCTGGAGATAAACCAGAACATTGTTCCAAGAAGCAGAATGCTGCTGTCATTTCTCCTGGAAGTGAAGAGAGCATCGCCCAGTACTGGGGAGGGGGATGAGGGAGAGACAAAGAGAAATGAGTGGTTCAGACAGACCTCTCAAAGGGGAGTCAAGGTAGTGCCTCTAAATGTGTTTGGCAGGGAGCAGAACAAAGCACGATGTCACGTACTTAGAAAAATCATCGCTGCGGGAAGTTAATGTGGCTTCAGAGACTTGCGACATTTAGCGGGTTACAATAGTTTGTTGTGGATCATTATGACTCCCACTCCTGAGGAAAGATCTTCTGGGTATGAGTCATGGGGACCCTGCCTGGCTGTGTTATTCTGTCCCATGGCACCCTATTGTCTATTATATTTTCCTCTCCCCACACCAAAAATGCACAGACTGAACCAGAGGGATTGCAGTTTGCTCCTGGTACTCCTTGTGCTATTTTCATTCAAATTTTGCAATTTTACTTCTTTTGAGTATAATAGTGAGTTTTAAGCAAAATGCATCTGTTTGGTTTAGTATTATTTTGTGCTTACTAAAGCCCAGCCCCATCACTAATGAAACTAACGTCAGGCTCAGAAAAATACGACCTGTAATGTGGGTAATAGCGAGGTTTCAATATTGGGTCTCTCCCTCTTTTGAAGATTACTGGCCAACAAAACATAATCCTGGGGAAAGAAGTGCAAAATGTGCTTGTGGGCTTTAGCATAGCTGCTTAAACAAGTCCTGCAGTGGCCCCTGCCCTGCCCCTGTGCTGCTGCTAACATCCTTCTGTTCTCCAAAACAGAACTGATTCAGCACCTACATCTCTGCTGCTCCACCCTTGTGCCCCAGCTTGAGCTGACTTGGGCAGATATTTTCTGCTGCTGACACCATTAGAGCAGCAGTAACCTCTGGCAGGCAGGTGGGAGACAGCTCCATCTTCACCTGCCGTCGCTGTTTGCTTCACTGCCCATGAGCCGGAGCCCTGAGGAGCTGAAGCTCCATTTGCAGCCAAAGCAAGCTGCAGAAAGTCAGCAATTCACCTTTCTCATATTCTTTAGGGATAAAACAACAAAAGCAACAAAAGATTTAATATAGCAATGTGCTAAGGGAGTTAGATTGTGGAAATCACGTATCCAATAACTCACTGGCCAGTAGCGGGAACTATTGATGGCATCTTTACTCATCACAGTCAGCTGAATTAAATTTTCTTAACAGCCACTTCCCAGCCACAATCACCACTTTATTTCTTTGTCTTTTCATGCAGTTCACCTGCTGAGAGAATGTTACCCATCCGCCTTCGTGCTGCTGGGTAGCGGATGCTCCCAGGTGGCAGGGGAATGCTGTATCTCATTCCTGCCCTCTGTTACAGTGATACACATAACAAAACCATTGATGAATTGTATTCTTCCTGTGGGCTACTGGGTCTGTGAAGGATCAAAGTAAAAGTACATCTTCATAACTCCCGGTGCTTAAGGAAAGTCATAAATAATGGCAATGCTGTGGCTGTGTATAGATTCTGTGCCCAGGGACAAAGCATTTCACAAACGCAGTTAAGAAATGTTATTCATATTTTATACAAAGGGGAACTTACAACCCAGACAATAGGTAATATTTTTCGTTCTATGTGCCCAATGTATTGGAACAAAAGCTATTTTGGTAATATCACATTTGGCAGAGCTCTGCTACATGCACTCCAGTGTACAGCTCCAGAGCTGTTTCCTACTGCAGGTTATGGCTCCTCTGGGCAAAATTTCTGGGTACAGCACTACGAATGGAGGCACATCAATGCTCTTGTATACTGGTGTGAACATGTCATAGTAAATTACTTACTGGGTGAATAAGGCATCCAGCCCTTTTAAGCCCCTATATAGGCTGAAACACTGGGTCTGAACAGCCCGAACAGGGCTGGGGTTTCTGGTCCATGACTTGGGGCACACTGCTTTGGCATTTTCACCTCACCTGGGCCTAAACAGCTGCCTATGAAGCAAGGTGATGGGGAGCATCAGCTCCCAAAATGTGTGTGCACCCCTGGGGCTCAGGTCAGTTGGCTCAGGACATGCTCAAAGGACATCATGTGCAGAGTGACTTGGCAGCCCAGTGACAAGTGCAGGAAGCTGGAGAGAGTGGGAGAAACTGGAGGGGATGACTTTGTTCTTTGTTTGAAATAGTATTTTTCCCACTCTGATTAAACTGCACTGCAGTTCATTAACTATTCAGGTGTTGTCTGCTCTTTACAGAAAGAAAATGCAAGATGACAGACTATTTAACAAGTTCATTTTGAGTACAAATTGTGTTTAAGGCAGGAAAAAATATTACCTCATGCAAAACTTGGGTCGGTGTAATTGCAGGTCTGACTGCTTCGAAGATGAAAAACCTCTTTCTTAATTCAAGGCAAATGTAGCAGAAATAATGTTTAGGAGAGAGGTGCAGGTAGGTACACACCAGGGAGTGCAATTTTAATATCCTGAGTACAAGATTTTTCAAGTCTTTTTCTGACCCACATTAACACACTTGCTTACATTCCATTTGCCACATTCATCTTTGTCGGTTTCTTGTTCCCCTCTGTAATTTGTTTGCCTGTGTTTACCGGTGTTTGTCTCTAGCACTGATACTCTTGGCCCAGTTCACGTCTCCTCAGAGGCCCAGCACTCACCCTCTGAGTGCTGCAGGATGAGGTCCAGTTTAATCATCCACAGGCAAATGACTTGTGCTTCCTCCAGAGTCTGTCAACATGGGCACTTCTTCACTACCAGGAGGATACACCATGTGATCCAGCCTCTGGATACCTGTCCTTAAAAATATGCAGTGAGACTGGGAGTTCATTAATCAGAAGGCAGAAGGTAACTGCTGACCTGCTCTGAAATTCAGGGCTGATCCACACGTGATGCTGTGGCTGTGCTGTCAGAGCACTCCCAGGTTCAGGGTCTATCCTGGCAGCATCTCAGTCCTGCTCCAGGGCACTGTGGACCACCACCAGGCTGGGCCAGGCTTCTGCAGGAGCCAGATGCCTCCTGTGAGGTGCTCTGACCTGCCATTTGAATATGGACTCCAGCACTGTGGCGAGTCACAAGCCCTTTCCTCTGTGCTCTGCAGGCTGCCTGACAGGGTGCTCATTCCAACACGGGAATCTTTGCTCAAGCAACCTACCCAGAGAGGGCAGGACCTGGAAGGGAGGTGGGCTGAGGCTCCTGGACACCCTGTGCTGAAACATTTTGTTTGTGCTTTTACCATCAAGGTTTCTAAGCCTGGGACTCTGCAGAAGGGGGTCACTCTCCTCACCACTGACTCGTGGAGCAGGCAGGAGAACTCCAGATTTGCTGATCTTTTCTGAATGCTGGCCTACGTCCACATGGGGCAGCCATCAGGATGGGGGCTGTGCTTTGGGAGGGATAGGCACAGCTCAGCCAGGAATTCAAATAATATCAACAACCAGTGACCACCCCAACTCCATTAGTGGCCCCAAAATACCATCACTAAACATGGTTCAACATGGTTGAACAAAGAGCTGGAGCCCAGGTTGGGTCTTGTCAGTTTGGCTCCTCCATCCTCTACACCCACCTGCCTCCCTGGTTTTGCCTGCTCTTCTGTCAAGCTCTGCAGAGGGGTCCTGAGCACCCCATGAACTGCAGCAGAAACTCTTGAAAAGTTGAAAACCCGATGATTAGCTGTAATACTCCTTTTTGTAGTCACTCGATTTTGTGCTGTTTACTGAGTCTCACATACCTCCTGATTCAATGTTTTGTAAATTCAGCTTTCTCCAGCTTCAGCTGATGTGTGGATGCAGACACTCTTGGATGCTATTTATTCCACAAGTGAGAAATGACTTGATAATTTATGGATTGTTAACCCAAAGTTGTTCAGGTTTTTACCTCAGGGAGAGAATAAATACATGTCTCATTTCAACACATTTTAGACAATGTGCTCTTTTTTAATGGTTTCCTTTGATTTTACTCTGAAATATGTAGACACTTTCTCCTAGGATTCTCATGTGGAAGCTTCATGCTGTTCTGTCAGGTTGCATATTTTCCCCCTGAATTTCTTAAAGACAATCTCGCTTATCTGAATTACAAAGACGTTAATGTTGTGTTGTCACTGTGAATATGGAGTTTAGGCAAAGGTTTTATCCTTATTAAGAAATGGAAGAGTTGGAGATAATTACTGCATTGTCAATGTGAAACTTATGGATGTTTAATATGAATCAGAACATATTTACTTATTTATAGATGTTGAAATTAGAATATGCTTTAGCCTGCAAGCAAAAGAACTTGCACAAACAGCTGGGAACTCTGTACCCTAAAATGAGAATATAGCTGTAATGGATATAGATTGGTGTATTGGTTGAGGAATTTTTAGGCAATGGCATTTGACATTACAGTTCAAGGATGGAAAAGATTTATTGATCCATGAGTTAAAGAGTGACCCTGGTTTCACCTCTTGTTAGTACTCTGTAGGTTGTATTTAAAAACTACCGTAATGAATCCTTAGGCTCCAATAAATGTAAATTTGTCCCTCGATAGATCACAAGGAAGCAAAATGCTGCAGAAGATGCTTAGCTCCACCACCTGTTTAATTTAGAGGGTATTTTCATCAGATTAAGACCAGTTTTGTGGGGTTCATCCATTTTCACTTTCCTGATAATATGATTTATTTTGATCTATAAGGACCTCCCAGGCCAATATTTGTAAACAGTGACTGAAGTCGCGAGTCAACATCAACATACAAGATATCAAAGTGGACAGGAAGTTTATTGTGCCACTGGGCTCAGCTTTGCATTGCTAAGGTAATTATTAAACCTGGGATAAACAGAACTTTGATCCCGTGTGTGCTTTTAAACGATTGGTAACAGTTGATTTTGCAAAAATGCCATTTTGAAAAACCATTCCATACAGGAATTCATTGTGCTAACATGTAAGGTGTCCAGTGCAAGGTTTAGCAAAGTAAACTAGCCCGTAGCAAAGGTGGTGGCATGGGGTGCTGTGCAAGGAGCTGCAGGGCCTCCTGTGATTCCCAGCCAACAGGAGTGGGAAATGTTCATCTTTCAAATGAGAAAGCAATTCACTGACATCTGTGCTACTGATTAGCAAGAAAAGGTGACTGTGGTCGGGGAAAGAGTGGATGTATAAAAGGCTAAAAATGTGCACCATAGAAATGCAGCAGGATCTTTTTCTCATTGGAAATAGTTTCCATCTCTCCCTTTAGTCATGGGAAGATTGTCTAAGCCTCTTCCCTCTGTGGTCTTCTCCAAGGTCAGCTTCATGGTGGACAAACACTGTCCATTTTCCTATGCCACATCCCTTCCTGCATGAGTGAAAGAGGTGGGAACCTGTGGCATGGGCACTGGCACATGTCTTAGGCACTGACCCAAAAACATCATCTGTGACCAGAGTTAGGTGCTGGAGGTTTGTATTTGTACATATGTGAAGGTAGGGAAATTTGGGGAAAATAAGCAGTTAGGGAAGAAAGGAAATAGAGGAGAAGTGAATTTGGGTGAGTTCAGGTGAACTTCTTACTGCAAACGGGTCAAAAGCACCCAGCACCAGAAGTGCAGATGGGAAGGGACCCCCCTGCACCAGCCTGTGACAGGGAAAGCTCATGCTTGCAGTATAGTAACTCACCCCCAAGAGAAAAGAAAATGGTAACCTTCCTACTCACACAGTGAGGCTGTGCCTGTGAAGGGATTCCTTGTGCCTTGGACTGTGGGCAGTTACGAGTCCTGTAGATGGCCAAGAAATGCTGTGAGAGCAACGAACAGCTGTATCTTGGCAGTGGGCAGCAGTTCCTTGAGTTGCTAAGAAGGGACCAAAGCAATTGGGTGTGCATCAATCTGCACCTGATGGGCAGCACAGTGAGCAGCAGCACTGACATCCTCCCTCTCAGTCTGCTTTGCTACATTGAGTTGCTTGAAGCACAGGAAGGCAAATAGCCAGGCTAAGCAAACTGCAACCCAGCACATGAAGTCAAAAGAGGGATAACCTAATTTGCTCATTTACACTTCTACTTAATTAAAGAAATTTTTCCTATGATTTCATTATAGAAATAATTTCCAACAATATGCCAGAATAAAATTACATTTTCTCAACTAATAAAATTCTGTGGAAGTATGTAATTATACAGCTTCTGTATTTGAATTATAAGATGTACTGCAAAGTGGTGTGTCTTATGACTATGTAAATTTAAAGCCCTAAATATTTCATACTAGTTGTAAAATAACATAGTGTAATCAAAAAGTATGCCACAGCTGGAAAGGATGGGCCAGGCATGAAGATGATGAAAACTCATCTGTTTGCTTGGCACTGTCAGTTGGCTGTTACCTGCCTACCTTTCTTGAGATCTCTCAGGTAATTTATGGCAGATTTCACTGCTATTCTTTGTTACCCATCCCCGTAGGTGCAGATATTAATGTATCCACAAACCATTCTGCCTTCTGCACCTGGAGAGTCTCTTGCAGAATGCCATGGGAGACGGCCCCAAGGCCTGGAACAGAGTTCCCCAAATCAATGCTGAAATATGACTGGTGGCTTGAAATAACCAGTGAAGTAAATGTCCTCTTACTTAAGTGATAGAAAAAATAAATCTGCAGATGGGCAGAAATCTGCAGAGAAAATCTGCAAGGAAATAGCAGGTGAAACCTCAGCATGCTGGCTAGGCTGCTTCTTTATCACCTCTAGCAAATGGATATCTACAATGGTGTCGTTTATTGTTGATGACTGATAATAGGATTACAGCTTCCACATCCAAGAAGTATGGCATCCCAAATAGCATCGTTTCATGCTGAAGACATTATTATCACATCCTGTCTTCATGTACTGCTCAGCCAGTTATCTTTGCAGGACTCAGTGTAGAGCTCTGAGACTTTAAAGGATATTATCATGCTATATGAAATTCAGGCTGCTGTAGCTATAAATCAAGAGGACACCTTGTATGGTGGCTGGTTCTCCTTGGAGCAGCATCCTAAGCAGAGGCTCTGTTCTCTGAAAGATTAGTGTGATTTTAAAAAAAATGTTGCCAATGAATTTAAAGTTCATGAAAAGGGCAGGTTTAATAGCTTTAATGTTGTCTGTTTAGTAGTCTTACATGTACAGCATGCGGGCAGCATAAGCTTGTCCACACCTCCTTAAGAAGATACCCTAAACATTAATACAGAGTCCCCCCTTTGGAACACTAAAGGGATAATTAATTCTAAACAGTATTTTTGAACATCATTATCTATAGCCACCAGCTAGAAGTGCCCAGGCTATGCCACTGGCCAAGGGCAAGGAACATCCACGTACAGGGAAACAGGAGGGGCTGCATATATTTAAGGTCTGGTTTTGGGGGCAGCTGAGCTGATCCTAATGGCTTGTGGCTACCAAAGCACACCCTTTCCTGTCCCTTCTCACCCACCCCTGAGACACGGCAGAAAGCTTTCCAGTTTTTGGCTGAGTTAGTTTAGGGTCTCAGTGGGGTGAGGTCAGCTGCAGAACAGGCACAAAGCAAACAGTAGGAGTACAGGGCACAGGGCTGGGGGAAGACAGGACCAGACCCATGGATAACGGGAGATAGCTCACTGAGTCTTATGGGACTGAGCCATTTTAATGTGCTTAATGGGGAAGGCTTGGAGATGCTCAGCTGGGGCTTTGCTCCCCAGCCTCACACAGCCCATGAGGACCAGGGGTGCTGAATCTGTGGGTGCCCACGGGAGCTGGATTGCCCCAGGCACTGCGTATTTAGTAGCAGAGCTCCCATCTGAGCCCTTGTGCTCCTCCTCGACCAGGAGTAAAAACTGCATTTGTTGAGCACAGGAAGCTGCCTTATCCTTGATGAAGAAACTACAGCTGGAAGAGAAACACCACCTTCAAAATCCATACAGCTATGAAGTACTGCTAAATGCAAAATTTGGAATATTGGCAGCCGAGTACCAAAGGTGACAAGCAGAAAGCTTCACTCAGCCCCACACAGCTGGTCCAAGCTTTTCAACCTGCCCCAGTTAAGAGCCTCAGCTGGGGCCATCTCTGCTGGGCTGTTGACTCTGAACATCTGAGCAAATATCTTGTCTCCTTTTGCTGATAGGAGACCACAGTATTCACAGGCCAACTGCACTAGGGCACGCAAAGGAGATTGGTGTCAAACATTAAGATATATTTATATAAACTGATCCGTAATTCAGCTGTGAAAAGGTCAACTCCATTTCCAGGGATCAAGATGCAGAGGTGGGCTCTCCTATCATTTACCTCAGGTGGCCTCCTTCAAAACCCATTGGAGTCAGAAAAATTATTTGGATCTTCCCGTCAAATGCAATTAATCCTCAGAATTTAAAAAACTTATAATGAGAGATCAAAGCTAAAATTTCAGCAACAATGAACTAATCCTTCCTGATAACCAAATACGCTTAGTACTCACACCCAGGAAGTTAGACTGAACCAGCAGGCTTTCCTACAGACTTTTCATCTGGGCTTTATTTTTCCACAAAGACAAGTGTTAAATTAATTGAAGATACCAACCTTTGCACTCCCTAAGCTTTATATTTCACGTGTGTTTTAAAAAATAGATCTGAGAGGGGAAACAGCAGGTTATAAGTTTGCACTAGATTTATGAACTCTTGTATGCCTCTCTTTGGGACACCCAGAAAAGAAAGGGAATTACTGGATGTACTAGAGAAAATTATGTTAAGGACCTTGTAAGTTAAAAACCAAGCAGTTTATGAGAAAAAGCACTGATGCAGTTTATCATTTAGGATTCACTCGATACACATAGGGAGAAGGAGAAAAGTTCTATGGACATAAAAGCAATCCTTTATTAACAAACTTATGTTGGTTACAAGTTAGGGCTTTAAAATGCCCACTGACTATAAAGGCTTGTAATGTTTCAGCAGGTTATTGCCTCTGAGATGTGTTGCCACTTCATTACACATTTTCAGATTGTTCAAAAGCCTACAATGCTAAAGATGTGCTTTCTTCTGCCTGAAATAATGCTCGAGACTTGAGTGAGGGGGTGAATCTATGGTGTATGCTGCTCATGAATAAAATATACTCACAGCTAAGCAACCTAAAGTGTTCCTCTCTTAGGGGATTAACTATTTATCAGAAAATTTTAAAGAATAATCTTAAAGACTGTTTTTTGAAGAGGAGGAATCCAAGTGTTTCAGTAATGCTGGGGATGCTTTAGCAGGGGGATGGCAGGGAAGGAGCCAGGGAGGACACTGGGCCTGGCAGTGGTCATGGGAGATACCTCAGTGCTGTCCCTTACCTCAGGCAGAGGCAAGCTCTGTGCAGAGGAACACAGGCCCCTGTGCATCCTGCTGGCAGACACAGCCCTGAGGACAGGCACAGGGAAACTCACCCTGTGGCAGAAGCTGGGCTGAAGATCTGCCTCGTCTAAGCAGGAGGCTTGTGCTGTCACTCTGACACTTCAGAGGAGGTTGTGAGAATGGCCCAACACTGTAGTACTTTAACTTTCTCTGCTTGTGCCTGGGGTGCCCAGCACTAAATTGAGCTCCTGACTACCCCAGACTGTCTGAAGGGGTGACGCTTCAAGCTGAAGGAGACCTCTCACACAGCCCTGCAGGGCTGACCCCAAATCCTCAGGGCGTGCTCCAGTCACTGTTGGGCTCCCAGGTGCAGCTTCATAGGCTGCCTGAGATGTAAAATACCTGGAGACTGACTCCCCAGCAAACAGCCAGCCAGGTGTCTTGCAGGATTTATTGGGAAGGGTTTGTGCAGGATTGAAGTAGCACAAGTGTGAAAGTGCTCTGCTGAAGTGTAACTGGGAGACTGGCGCCCACGCTGTGCTGCTGCACACACACTCAGAATACCAGTGCCAGGCAAGAAGGGGAAGCCGTATGAGGAGTGGCTGAGGTCACTTGGTCTGTTCAGCCTGGAGGAGGTGACGGGAGCCCTCACTGCAGTTACAACTTCCTTATGAAGAGGAGGGACAGACACCGATCTCTTCTCTGTGGTGACCAGTGACAGGACCCGAGGGAGTGGCCTGAAGTTGTGCTGGGGGGAGGTTTAGGCTGGCTAATTGGCTAATACGAAAAAGCTTTTCACCAAAGAGGGCGATTGGGCACTGGAACAAGCTCCCCAGGGAAGTGGTCACAGCTCCAAGCCTGACAGAGTTCAAGAAGCGTATGGACAATGCTCTCAGGCACAGGGTGTGACTCTTGGGCTGTCCTGTGCAGAGCTGGAAGTTGGACTCAATGACCCTGATGGGCCCCTTCCAACTCAGCGCATTCTGTGACTCTACGAAGACACCAAGAAAAGGGGAACATATTACATACTGTATGCTACAGGCAGCTCCCATCAGCACAGCCACTCCATCTACTTGTCTATAACAATACAGTCACCTGAGAGACACCAAGACCTCTGGCCACACTGCCCACCTTGGACATGGAGCTCCCGGAGGAGGAGTGGAGGCTGGTGTGGAGAGCAGCCACACAGCTCCAGCCCAGAAACACATGCATGGAGCTAAATGAGCTTCCTCACAACAGCAAGGACTTTTCAAGCCTGAAAACATTTCAAATAACATGTTGAGAGACTGCCAGTGCTCTTGTGTGTTTGGCTGAGAAGGAAGACACTACTACCAAGGTTCTCCAGGTCCCTTTTCAGTGGCACAGAAGTTTACACTCCTGTGCTCTTGGCCAGGCCCATAACCAAGAGCCTCAGGAACTGCTCTGTACCTGGCAAGAAAGGGAACACCCTGTGCACCCACAACAGTTATATCCTCCAGACAGTTTTATCCCCTTCACCTTGTAATCCCTAAAGCACAGTCTTCTCCTTTCAGCTCTTGAAAATATTTTTTTTCTTTCAGTTTGGCAGCAAATGATCAAATATATTTTGTGAAGAGTCACAAAAACCCACAGCCCTGAAAATGTGAGAAAAAGAATGAAAAATACTCTTTTTTCTTTG
Organism: Oxylabes madagascariensis; assembly: GCA_013400675.1. Lineage (NCBI taxonomy): Eukaryota > Metazoa > Chordata > Aves > Passeriformes > Timaliidae > Oxylabes > Oxylabes madagascariensis. The sequence goes on along the minus strand of VYZR01011692.1, from coordinate 11,386 downwards.
AATTGTAGTGCTTTGGCTCTACCTGCAGGGTTAGCAAATGGTGGATTGCAAATATAGTTTGAGCATCTATTCATTTTATTCCAGGAAAAACATCAACATGTGTGCTGTATTTTTTGGTTTCAAAACAGCAGAGTAAATGCACATCAAATTGAGAGGTGATGTATCGTATAAGAAGACATTTTGATCCATGCAGTGAAATGAAAAATATGCAAATTATTAGCAGTTTATAAGGAATAAAGTTTTACTATACATAATTTTATGTGCTTGTACAGAGAATCCATAATCCACTAGGAAACGTTAAGTCTACCTATAATGAATGAGGGGGGTTTAGAATAAGAACACTTTTTAGATTTGAGCCAATAAATACCTAAAATATGGATATTAAAAGTAGCATTGGAATACTCCAAATAGCCAAACAAAATCATCACGTTTGTTCTTAATGACTGCAGTATTCAGCAGTCTTCATTTTCCCAAGAAATACTTTGCTTTAAATTCTGTATTTTCTTTTGCCATGTTTCTCACTTAAAAGCCTGCATGAGCTTTTTTTCTGTTGCCAAGCTGATTTTTTGTTTATATACAGGTTCTTACCATGGAGATATGTCCCTGACATGAAGGCATCCAGTATAGGAAATTACATGCAATGCCTTATTCTTCTAGCTTAATTAATGCTCTGACAACTTGGCAATAAGGCTACAGCGAAGAAAAGGTCTCTGCAGGGAACCTCAGGTTTTGAGGAGTAAGAAAGCTGTCAGAATTTTACTATATATCTATAGTAACATATCGAACATCCAAAGATTTCTGGAAGGCATCTGTAGAAAAGGATTCAAAAGAAAAAAAGGTTAGCATAAATGATGTTCCTTAACCTGCTAAAAATAAAAGAATTACTTTCTCACCAGTCAGAGTTGGAACTGGGTAAGAAGCCTATGCTGACTTGTTTCATGCAAAAAGAAATTCCAGTTTTTAATGAGTGAGAACTGTTTGACACAAATAGGAAAAAGGATTAGCCCAATCCCTGTTGAGACTGGTTCTCTTCTGTGATTTAAACAAGCTGCATGAGGAGTAGATCTGTTCCACATAGTGATCCATGTAACCATTCTAGATCTCTGTGTCTCAACGTGTGCCCAGGTCTTCTGCTCCAAACTTCGCATCCTTCTCAGCTGAAAAGCGCAACAGCAGCAGCTTGGCATGAAGGCAGGAAAAGGTGTCCTCTCTCCTTCCTCTGACTGGTTCAGTAGTTTGAGGAGCATCAAAGATGACATCCCCAAAGAGAATCCAACAGCTCTAAAGGCAGCCTGAAGTCACAGACCTTGGATCAGAAACCTGTGGTCATCCATGTCTTACTGTATCATTTGATATTCATGATCTTACTGTGCTCTTTCACCATCCTCACTCCACCAGGAAGGGAAATTGAGAAGGAAACAGCAGCACCACCTGACTTCCCCCACTATCTCTGTATCTCTTTGGCTGTGAACATGCAAAGACACTGCTCTTTACTGATGGATGAGCTATTCTTTAGCTACTGATGGAAAATAGCTGCCCCATGTCACATGATTGCCTTCCACACCAAAAATTCATGAAGTTGTACCATCTGAGGAAAATATAAATCAGCCACATATTTATGTACCATTCTGAAGTCAGGATTTCTGACTCCTCTAGTGTGAGGGCTACCCAATACAGAGCAATTTGAATTTTCAGTCTAATCCCGTTTCCCCGCTTTTTATCTTAGGAATGAGATTACTTATTTCTGTAAATACATCCCAAATGAATCAGAGGGATCAGCTTCAGTCTCTTCAACGGTCTGACTTTAAAAAAACTGGATGGTGAACAACAGAGGCATTGCTGAGGGCAAATTACCTCGCAGAAAGTAACTGTGACTATTTGCACAACCATCATATTTGCTTTTCCTATAATTAACCAGAGACCCCTCCCGCACTCTTGACATTAGATAAGATTTTTGTAAAGGATTCTACGCCACTGAAAAGCAACACACTCAGGATACATAAACACATCTCTTTACTGATAGCTCCAGACATATTCCATCTTGCTTGAAGTGAGGAGTAGCACTGAAGAAGTTATTTAAGGTTCCTGCACATGCCCCAACCCCAGGCTCAGTCAAGTGAAAGAGCCTGTGCTGACAGAGAGGAAGCTCCCCTCCCCGGGAGACAGGAGCTACAGGTTTGTTTACATCACTGGAGAAATTGTGTACTTGTCTTTGGTTGTTCTTCTCATTTTCTCTGAAATTCCCAAATCTCAACATGACACTGGTCTCAGAAAGTTCGAGCAGAACTCCCAGTTATTTGCTGTTTCTTAATGATTTGCATCCTTAATAAATAATCAAAAACAGCATAAAAAATGTAAATGTGAGGAAATGGGATGGGTATTCATTCAGCNATAAAAAATGTAAATGTGAGGAAATGGGATGGGTATTCATTCAGCCATGCAGCTGGAATCCAGGAACTGCAGTAATTGCACACAAAAAACATAATTTGCCTCCCTTGTAGATGTTTTTGCTTATTCACATCACGTCTTTCTTTTTCAGGGGTGTTGCTGAAGTTCCTACAGCCTGCAAGATGAAACAACCACTCTCTGCTGTTGCCATCCCAAGCCTGAGATGTTGAGCTGCTCTAGGATGGCAACACCAGGGCTGGCATCCAGGGCGGCATCACAGAGCAGGGCACTCACTTCCTCACACAAACTGCTGGCCCAGGTGGGAGCTCTCAGGGCAGTGGGTGCAATAGAGGAAGAAAAAAACACAGGTGGGATTGTACTGATGGAAACTGAGTAGAGGGAGAACAGCACCATCATAAATACTGAAAAAACTCTTTAACTAAAAAGAAATGATGCAAACAGCAAGAATATAATCAAGG
>VYZR01011691.1:114342-129652 GCA_013400675.1 Oxylabes madagascariensis | reverse complement strand
AATTCCAACCCACTGTCATGAGCAGGAACACCTTCCACTATCCCAGGTCGCTCCAAGCCCCATCCAACCTGGCCTTGGACACTTCCAGGTTTGAGGCAACCACAGTTTCTCTGGAAAACCTGTGCCAGAGCCTCACCACCCTCGCACATTAGGAATGTCTTCCTAATACCTAATTCCAAACCTGCCCTCTATCAGATTATTGGCCACATCCAACACACTTGTGACTGCCAGGATTTACTGTCTCCCTTCTCAATCCAAGCGTTTTCAGTGCCTAAAACCATTGGGCAGGGTTTGGGCATGATGCTGTGATTACAGTCACCTCCCTTAGATCAAGGGAAAGCAATGGTTTAATTTTTGTTGCCATCACTGATATTCTGGATGTCAGGTGAAATAGCACAGGCTCAGACACGTCTTTGCACTTCAGCACTGAAAGACCAACCCATCACTATGGGCTCTCTGACCCCTTTTGGAATGTTGGTTTTTAAATAGTCACAACTTTGTAAGCCAGAAAGGAGCATCATGCTGATCTAATCTGGCCTTCACACCTGGCAGAAGACAAATGATTCCGTCCTGTGTTTTCAGTCCTGCAGCATGGTCTTAGATCAGCATTCCTTGGCATTGCAGCTGCACCTATGGCCTAGAAGGGGAAAGTTCCTCTCTCTTTCCAGGCATGGAAGGACCAGAGAAGAGATTTGAAGGTTTCTCCTGACCCCTAACCTGGTATATTCCTCTTCCCAGGAGGTGAGAAGGAATTTGGGACCACAAAAGACGAAGTAAAGAAACAGAGGTTTTATTTTTCTTCCCTCCCAATCCCTCTGCATCCACATGGTTCCTGTCCCATCCCAAGAAGAGGGATTCCCACTGAGAAGCCAGTGCTGACCACACCTGCTGATTTTACTCACATTGGGAAGGCTATGTCCTTACCTGCTGTCCTGGGTGAGGGAAGCCAAAGGATGTGGAGATCTGGCTGGAGGCAAAGACAAGTTGGACCTGCTTTCCAAAATCTGTGGATCTGTGGGAATCCAACAGGACAGTGCCTGGAACCCAGCTGTCCAGCTCCCTCCCACCTGTGCTTCCTTCCAGGGGTTCACTTGTGGTGAGCACTTGACTCTCCTGCATCCCCAGGAAACCACACACACACAGGAAATGATGTGTGAAAATGTAGGGGGACAACATTTACTTGACTTGTTGTCCCCAGACAACAGTGTTTAGTGTTAAATCGCACTTTCAATGTCTGCTGTGCAAATGTCACCTCGAGCTAACCACTGACAGCTTCCTTCTGAATCCCTGGAAGACACCAGGCACTTGGAAGTGTGATTCCTTTGCCCTATTGAGGTTCAATAACCCCCAATCCAGACAGTTTAGCTTTATTGACATTGGAAACAACTGGCTCAACCTGTTGATAGATCTGACTGTGTTTGAGCTGTTGAGTCCCATCCCTACACCCTAAACCAATCAGGATATTTTCTTGCAGTGTCCAGCTCTATCAGGACAGCAGAGCTGAGTCACTGCCGGGTTGATGAGATGGTCACAATGACCCCCTTCAGGCTCCAACCTTTGTGTCTGTGAATAATCACTGCTAAGTGGTAAACTCAGGGTTTTAATGAGATCCAGGATTGCTTTCTTTGCCTCTCAAAGGTCAGTTGTCATCCTGCATCTCATCCACCCTGACTCCAAGTGGCACTCAATAATTGCCGAGCTGAGTGGCCAGACCAGCAGTGGCAAGATCCCTCCTCATTTGTCCCTGCTCTGTTAGATTTACTGTATGTATTTATACAGGGAGGAGGGAAAACCTCAGATTCTAAGATTCGTACCTTTTTGTGTGCGTGTGCTTATATGTGGTTATTTTATTCTTGCTGTCAGTTTGTCTGCATTAGGAAATGCTTTAAAAAAACTCTTTGTCTTGTCTTATCTGCAGTATGGGGTGTTTGATGGTACTGACTGTGTCCATAAGCACCATCAGTGCAGGCCCCCTCAAAGACTGCTGGATTTATCTTCCTCTTGCATCGTATCCTGGATCTGACAGTGCCTGATGTTATATACTCCAGCATAAGGTCAAACCAAAACCTGTCATCTCCTTTCCTCACTTGTCCCTCTCTTTCCCCTTTTCCTGGCCACTCCAGATGGGTTCAGCTCCACACTTTGGCACAGGTGTGACTCTGTGTAAGCAGATCACTTGCCTTGCCTTTCATTCCCCCAGTAAAACACAAAATTTTAAATCAGCCCAGGTCAAATCTTGTTTATTGTTGCTGCTGACAAGTTTCCAGTTACTACAAGCTGTGATTCTCACATTTTTTTGCATTTCCATTGTTTTTTTCTGCAACAATCCAATGGGATGGCGATGGTTATTGCTCTGCATAAGAAGCAGAAGTGTCAGGAGTAACAGGGAAGCTCAAGGGGTACTCAGGTGAATTGTTTTCCTGGATTTAGTGAGGAAATCTGGAAGTTCTTCATGGTAGCTGGAAGAAATGCTAGATGACTTGTTTGCGGAGACTTAAAAAAAAATCTTTGCTAGGGCAGGAAGGGGAGTGGTTACAATGACAGAAGATAAGAAAATGATAGAGGAAATGACATTGAGAGTGGCAGAAAAGAGAAACAAGTTTTTTTCTTGCTACTTTTATTTTCCAGGCTGCTAAAACTCCGCTTTAAACTAAGCTGAACCTTTACTTTCAGAGACAGCTGAAGAAATATATTTTCAGCTGAAAAACAGGCGGTTGCTCTCTGAGACAGGCTTCCCCTTTGGGGCTGCCAAATCTCAATACAGCTCTCAGCACTGTCCTCACTTAACCTCTCCCAGAGCCAAAAAAATATCCAAATAACTGGCTGCCTCCTGCCCTGGCCATTAATGCAGCTCACACCGATCAGACGAATTAATTCCAGTGCATTTAAACAAAACCCCCCTGTGGCTGTCAGACAGCCAGTGGAGTCTCCCAGCTTTACTGGAAAGAAAGTGGGAAAGGTAAATAATTCCAATCAAAAGTCCTCTCCAAGTGTGTGTGGGTGGCTGCCCTGGGAGTCCTCTGGAGGTGGAGATCCCACAAGCAGGGGGGATTTTGCTGTCCTTGAGGGACACATCCATGCTGACCTTTCCTGTGCCAAAATGACCAGGACACACTTGGATTTCTATGACATGGCCAGGGGTTCTCTCCTGGAATCACAGAATCACTAAGGGTGGAAAAGACCTCCAAGAGCATTGAGTCTTCTTATCATTGCAATTATCAATGTTAATACACCTGAGATCACAGTGTGAGCTTTTCAGAAAATTGCTTTCAGCATATGGCATCTCCTAAGGAGAGTTACAAGTACTAACCCCTTTTTTTTTTTTTGTATCTACATGTTGTGCAGGAATGGGAAGATGAATGCTAAAATCCCCTAAAGGCTTCTAGGCAAAGTGTTGGGGTAAACTCCATTTAGAATCTCCTTGATATAAATAAGTCAAATATCCTGAGAAACAGTGAGATGTCCATGGACACACACATATATACAGATAGATATATAGATATATAAATAGATAGATAGATATGCACACACACTCTGCATGGGTGTATATATATAAATACATCTGATAGTGGTTAAATATCTGGTAATATATTTAATTTCTGATCAATCTATGAAGTCAGAATAATATTTGAAGCCCCTGATACAGTAGATTTAGTTCAAAGCACTGGATTCCTAATAAAACTTGCGTTTGATATAAATGGTTCCTGCAGACTGATGTCTGGTGTGACCCAGAAAGAAGCATCCATCTCATCTATCTCGTCTCATCTCATCATCTCATCTCATCTCATCTCATCTCATCTCATCTCATCTCATCTCATCTCATCTCATCTCATCTCATCTCATTTCATCACATCTCAGTCATCTCATCATCTCATCTCATGCCTTTTTTAAGGAAAAGGAAGCACTGCACTGAAACTTAAAATGAGGACCTGACACAGAGGAACATCAGTTCCACAACTTTCAGCAGATGCTGCAGTAGGGACAACCTTTCCTCAGCAGAGTGTAGACAGAGTACAGAAGGGCTTGTGTGCACTCTTAGTGGCCCTAATGGCAAGCAGACATAATAAAATGGGAGAGATAAACTATAACCAACACAGATAAAGTGGGAGAACGTTCCCAGGCCCTTGGCACTGCTCAGGTCAATATCCATGTGCAAACTTGGGTTTGGAATCTCTTATAATGACTGAGGGAAACATGCACTGTGTTCTGCAAGGATATGTTGTCTTCCAACATCTCACTGTGGTTGCACTGGCCAACCCCACCGCAATTCTCCCTTGGTTTTGCTTGGTTTGCTGCCTGCTCAGAGGTCACCACCTGCCCCTGGGACAGAAACCCTGGCAGGGCTGAGCAAGCTGCTGCCCCAGTCCAGCATCTCTTGGCGAAATGAAGCTGTGAAGTGGCACGGTGCCATCTGCAGCAGATGGGCACAAACATGCTGTCACCCCTAATGCAGACCCATGTCCCTCCCAGGAGAGCTCTGTGGGAGTGCCAGGCTTTGTCTGGGATGTCACCTTCTGTCCACCCACGTGCTGGCTCTGCAGTCACTGAGTTACCCCCGCCCAGAATAAACAGTGTCGTGTTTTGCCTTCTTGAGAGCCAATATTTACATCCATACCACTGTGGAAGAAGTTAAGGGTCCAAGCCGATGGTCTCCAAGGCTGGAGGCAGCTCTGCCTCTTCCCTCAGCTCTGCTCTGATTTAATTTCCTACTCTCCTCTCCAATCCTTCTGACTCACTGATGTCACCTGCAGCTGGGGCCACCCTGGCTCACAGTTTCTGTAGCAATCATGGCTTGAAAAAACAAGCAACGTGGAACTTTAGTCCCAGTGTTTTCCCAGGTGCTGCTTTATCCGTAAGACCTTAGGGCCAAGGACGTGTCCTATTCACCAGGACAGGGAGTTCTGCGACAGCTTCTCAGCTAGCCTGGGGAGTAGGAAAATTGATCCTGGCACACACCAGCTTTCAAAAAGATGCTGCAGAAACTTAAGGTGGGGATTGGATTATGGGATGGTTATGGGACGGACCCTGGAAATGTTTTGTGGCTTCGTGTTTCTGGAGACATCGAATTTAGGTGTTTAATTGAGCCAAGGCAAGAACCAAGCAGGCGCCAATCAGGAAAACTGGTTGTTTGGGAAGGCCGAACGGGTTAAATTTGTCCAGCAGGAACTGGCGGTTACTGGAAGTCTTTGATTCTCTTTCCCAGCTGCTTTCATAAAGGGTTTGTTGCTGTCTGAGTCTGCCCCAGCCTGACTGTCTGCAGCAAAGTCAACAACCCTGAGTGTGCTCCGGCGGGAGCATCTCCGCTGGAGGGAAAAGGTGGCTCTGCAATACCTGCCCTGGGCTACAGGGGATGAGATCCCCTCCTGCCTTTGCCCTGCAGCCCTGCACTCTGGCACTGATCTGGAGGGGCTGTCACACAGCTGTGCTGAAGTTCCTTGGCTGGGTCAGGCTGCAGTGATACATTTTTTTTAGTGAATGAGGGTGCTATGAATGATCTCACAGTGTTTTGTTAATTTATTCTTTTTCTTGCAGGCTGATAACGCGCATACACACACACACACAAAAAAAAAAAAAAAAAAAAAAGGATGAATTGTGTATTGTTGCCTAATTCTGAATAAAACCGCTGCGAATTTCACAAGATGTGCATAACATAGACTCAAAGGGTCCTTTCTAGCAGATGCCTGAAGCCAAAAGCAGATAAAATTTTTTTAGCAGGGTCTTATTTATGGTCTGGTTTGACAAATATTCATATGGGTGTGAAAAAGCTTCTGAAGAAGTGCCATGGAGCATTGCATCCCCTGTCATCTTCCTCTATGCTTGCCTCCCCCTCAAATTAGATTTGGTAATTCAAATGATTTCAGCTTCAGGCTGATTTTTCTTGCTTCAGTTAAATCTCAGGTTTCAAGCTGATGATGTTTCACACATGGCAGATTGGCACCTGTTATCTAAGGGCCCAGCAATGCTGACCACGATTGAGTTTGGCCCAGACAACACGCTGGAATAAATCAACATGATAGGTTGGAAGGGTTGTTGCTGGGCTGTTTTTCACCAGGCTGGTTTTACTCTCAGCAGGATTAATAACGGGCAATTTTCTAATGAGCCCATAAAGTTCTGACCCATAAAGGTCCTTGCCCTTTGCTTTCTCAGAGTGCTGCAGCGTGGTTCTGTGGCTCCAAATGCCACGGGTGACAGGAGACAACCTCAGTTTAATTGCCCAGTTGTGCAGGCAGGAGCCACGCAGAAGGTGCATGCCCTGCACAGGCACCCGAGGACACGGCAAGAGGAGAAGGCAAAGGAAATGTGTGGTTTTAAAGCAATAGAAAGAAAGTAATGCAAAGATAAACATTTCGTGCACACACAAGGCACCTTTGCTGCCTCGAGTGATATCCAAAAGGATGTCAGTTATTTCTGAGTGCTTTCTGGAGTGTTTTCCTTTTTTTTTTTGGCCTGAAACGATTGGAAACTCTATTTCATTATGTTTTGAAAGAAAAGCAAGGCAGCTCTCAGAGTCTCTCACGAACTGTGTAGAGCTCTTTTCCAACCGTAAGGGTTCTATGATTCTCTAACAGCAGCAATAGTGACTGACAATGCTTCTCCAAGAGAAACACCTGAAACTTGGGTAGCAGGTGGAGATAAAATAAAAGCAAAACTTGCCCAAAAGTTTGTTTTCCTTGTGTAACTGATTCTGTGCCTGTTCACAGACTGCTTTCCCGAAGAGCTGGGGAATGACTTAAAACAAAATTATGTCTTTGCAGAACCAAGTTCTCTTGTTTAAGTAGGTAAATAATAATGTTGTCAAGGTTTTAGGCAGAATTTTCAGCCCGTGAGCTCAAAGATCTTTACAAAGCAAGGGGTGAAGAACCAGATCCTCATTTTACAGAGGGTAAAATAGAAGCACAGAGAAGTAAAAAGTCTTCTCAAATTCACCCTGAAGGCTTCCTGATGAATTGCCTGTGCTGCTTCTAGCAAAGACCTATTTCTTCAAAACCTGAAGAAAGGAGCTTATCCAAATCCCCCTGACCTGACTGAACTCCTTGAATCTCACTTCCAGCCTAAATATCTGAGTTTATTTATGTGAGAAAAAAAATTATGCCTACTTTAGGAGCAGATGATAAAAGACATAGACTCATTTGAAAGTCTCATCTTAAAGCCATTTAGTGACACACGCATTTTACCAGAAATGTTTAATGAAGTCTTTCAGATGGACAATTGCCCTGAGCATGTGACAGCTCACACTGAGTTGTTTTTGGAAATGAATACAAGCAACAAGCCAAGACGGGCAGTCTGCGAGAGGCAGGGCCAGGAGTGGGTCACTGGGACACCCGGAGCTGGAGCACAAAATGGGTCTGTGAAAATCAGCTCAGGGCTTGCAGGAGGATGTGTGGATTCAGTCTCTCTTTTTAACCACTACTGTCAGTGTCCTACATAGGAGGATCAAAAGAAACTCACTCCCAAAGAGCCTCAGAGCACAAAAACCTTCACAGAAGCCACTGTCACCAATTTTTGTCTCTGTACGGTTGTATTACAACTTTGCTCAAATTTCTGAGAAATACTCCTCCGTTTGAGTTTGACTCCAGGCACAGTTACCGACCCCCTTTGCGGCTCGGGATAGGAAATCTTTAAAATGGACAAAGTGGAGCATCCCTGGTTTTGAAAACCCAACTTTGCCAAATGCATCTGTTGGGTGCAGGAAACAAGGAAACCAGGATGAAAAAAAAGGAGAAATAACTGGCAGAAGTAGAGCTAGGATATCCCTCATGCATTTTCCCCTGTTGATATTTTGTCCCGTGCCTGCTGAATCAGCATTTTCCTTCTGCCAGCCTGTAAACAAGAAAATAAAGAGGCTGGTGACCTTGGCCAAACGAGCCCATTCCACTCCCCTGGAAGTCTTGGATCAAGGAGAAAATCTTTGTCCATCTCAGGGCACAAAGCCCAGCCATCCCTCCTGGAGTGCCCAGCTATTGGTGAAAGGCCTTCCAAGCATGCAGAGCAAAGACCTTTGAATCCCTCAAGAAGGGGAGTGAAGCCAAAATCTCAACAGAAGCTGCCATCCTCAGCTGTCACTGCCACAGTAAAGATTTTGTCTCAACACAATAGAGAAAAAAACCCAAAAAAACCAGGAGAAAGAGAAAAGGGTATTTCAAGGCAAGAGAAAGTCTTGGAGGAGAAGTTGCTTCTAAGTTCACCCCGAAGTAAAATGTAACCTTGCAGAACTGAGATCCTTGGTGCTTTGCCATGTAGGGTTGAAAACAGCTTTTTCTTTGAATTCAGATGCTAAGCAGACCCAGAGCTGCTCAGTGCTTGCACGTGAAGACACCACAAGCATAACTGAAGAAGTCAGGGTCAGGTGCACTACTCCAGGAAATGCTGAGATAAAAAAACCCCAAATCCACCCAAGAACAGCAGCAGCAACAACAACAACAACAACAATAATGTCTTCCCAGCAGCTTTGGGCTGGCAGAGGGGGAATGAGGAGAACTTTGCCATGCTGACTCACTGGGTACAGCCTGCACGCTGTTGACTTTGCTCTCTGTTTCCTGGGATTTCCCTTCAACCAGCAAGGGAGCAACTGGGCCTTAGCAAAAAGGAGAAACTGATATTTTGGTCACATGTCGGTGGCAAAGACAGGCTCGACAATGAGCTGTTTTCTTCTTGCATTGAACAAGGAGCCTCAGTTACAGGGAGAAAACAATATCATCTGAAAAACTCTCTGTTTCCTCAGCTGGCAGAGGCTATCAAGGGTCAGGCTGGCTGGGAAGTGTCTGGACAGAATTATTTGCAACTCCCAGATCTCAGATCAAGTGCTTCTAAACTATGGTGACCGTGGGGTGCTGGAGGATGCAAAGGGATGTGTATTTATTGTAACCTCTGTGTGACATATGACTTTGCCATATACTACTAAATTCCCAGAGGTTTTCAAAGTGAATGGCAGGGGTTATCTGCCTCAGAGCAGAGGGAAAACCTGCTGGACCAGAGTCAGTCAGCAGGGACACAAGAAAGGATGGGGACCTTTGTATTTTGGGGGTGAGAAAAGCCATTTCAGGAGACTGGCTGGCTGTGTAGGCTCCCATCCGAGGGCTCCTGGAAAAACTGCTATGAGCATCCTTGAAAAACACAAGGAGGGAAGCTGCTCTCCACTGTTTTGCCTCGTCATTGGATGAAGAAGCCAAGTGGCTTCCAGTTTCACTGGCTTATTCATCATCTGAAGGATGGGTACGAAGTGGCGCCTGCTCAAGGAGCCTTTCCATGGATATGTCATCAGGACTGTGCATTAGCCAAATCTTCTTCCCTCATAAAACTGCTTAATTGATGACACACCATTAGTGGAAACTGTTTAGGCCTCTTTATGTTTCTGCAAAGCTGGTCAGACAAACAGAGCTTAGCATTCCCAGAATGGTGAAAATTCCCCCTCCCTCCATGGCTCCTTTTGGAGGAGGGAATATGTTTGTGAGTGTATAAACTGCATTTCTCGACAGATTTGCTCAGGCTTCAGGGCTGATGTGTTTGGCAGCCTCTTGAACTTGGTCCTTCACCAAGAGAACACATTGGATGTGTCACGGTCAGGAGGAGGTTTCACATGCTCCGATCCCTCCAGGCTCCGTGAAAGCAGGGCTTTCAGTGTTTTTATTTCAGTGTTCAGTCACAGCCAATTTGTGGGACACCTTGTCAAAAGGCAGGCAGCAGAGAGCACCCACGGGCTGTTTCCAGTGATGGTCTGGAAGAGCTGAGGTCTCCAGAGAAGCAGGCAGGCACCTTTTTGTAGCGTGAGGGAGAATCAGCTGGCTGGAAATATTGCACAAAGAAATCTTTTGGAGCAGATTCTGAGACCAAGGTTCTGTGGCTCCATAAAGATCTCAAGTGGAAGCCACGTGGGGTGTCCTGCTGCTGTCCATGGCCCAGCCTAAGCTCCCCAAAGCCATAACACAGTCAGGTGTTATTACCCCAGTGGGGGGACTATGAGTGGATGCACGCAGGGTGAATTTGGTGGATAGCAGATCCACTTCCCTGGAGAGTCCTGCTCCGTGCCAAGGGGCAGGGAAGGTCGGTGATGTGTCACCTCCTGGTGTTCGTGCTCTGGGGTTCAGCTGGGGCCCTATGGACGTGTGTGTTCGTGCCCCCATCTAGTGGCTGTCCCCAAGGCTGCACTGTCCTCTCCTCTTCCTCGGGTGACATGAACCTCCCAGGGAGCACCGTGACTCTGCTGTTGATGTTTTTGGGGTTCTGTCTGTGCCCTTTTGCAACCAGGCTTTATGGCACATTCCCTCGTGGTAAATTACTCATGCACAAAATTCCTCAGGGGGCAAAAAGGCAAATTCTGATAAGCTGAAATGTCTGTAAGTGAAACAGGATTGTGTTTTTTACTCCTTTCCACATTCCCAACACACGAGCTGGCATTGAGGAATGTGTCCTTCGATGGAGCCCATCATCTCAGACAGAGCTTCAAAGAGGGGAAGAAAATATTTTGGTAATGACAAATCAGGTTTTCCCTCACCCTCACACATATGACTTATTTTTGTGTAAAAAAAAAAAAAAATTCACTTTGCAATGTGGTTACCTAAAAGAAAAAAAGTAACAAAATCATTGAATAGTTTGGGCTGTAAGAGACCTTAAAGACCATCCGGTTCCAACCTGGCCCATCCAACCTGGCCTTGGACACTTCCAAGGATGGGGCAGCCACAGCTTCTCTGGGCACCCTGTGCCAGGGCCTCACCACCCTCACAGGGAACAATTTCTTCGTAATTTCTAACCTAAATCTCTTCTCTTTGAGTTTAAAATTGTCCTCCTCTATCATATCACTGTCTGTATAAGAAGACTCTTTCCCTCTTTTTTATAAACCCCTAAAAGTCCCCTAAAACCACCACCAGCAACAAAACAAAGGACCGTGTGTTCAGGTGCGAGCTGCTTCCCCAGGCACGGGATGAGCTCTCAGACGGTGTCTGAAGTGAAAGTGGAAGTTGTGTGTAAACATTTGGCTGCTCTGCCAGGGGCTGGGAAACAACACGATATGGTTTTAGTGCTGAGTGTAACTGGATTCCCCCAGTGAGCCCCAGACACTCCAGCAGCCATGTGCCTTTTCCACATGCTGCATCACATATCAGCTCCAGAGGTGATATAAAGGGATCTCTATTTTCTGTAGGTATTTCTACAGCTCCTGTTACAACATTATCTCAGCTCTTTACAGCCTTTATTGTATCTCCCCCAACTCTTCAGGCAGGTAGTTAGAGTTATTTCTGGGAAAACTGAAGTGTACAGAGAGATGTAATGAACACCCCAGAGGAAATAACCACCAATGAATATAGGGAATTGAACTTAGATCTCTGCTCACCACTGAGCTGCCTTATCTTAAGTAAACCCCAAACAAAAGCCACAGAACCTCTACAGCAAGAGCAAGTTCCTATAGATTTTAAATTTGTGAACAGACGTCCTTTAGGTGCATCCTTAGAGCTCTCTGGTTGGTTTTTCATAGCGTGCCTTGTCTGCTCTTGCAGGCATAAAATAATTTTCAACAGGAGAAAACCATTATCTTTCAGCTACGCCTGCCTGACTTAGCAAGTGCAATCCCTTGTGAAGAAAAACCACTTGTCAGGACACATGGATTGGGGACTGCCAGCTCTGTCAGTAAGAGTGGCACAGCCAAAGCTCAGGAGCTGGAAGTGGAGTTGGTGTTTCCTCTGAGTTTTTATCTTTCAGGGCACTCGTGATCTTCTAGGCATTTTATTCCACTCTCAACACACCATTTCTAGCTGAAATGCTTTATTTCTTGAAATGCAAGGTCAGATCTGTATCTCAGCCCTCCTATTGCTCCTCTCTGTATCTCTTCCAGTTTTCCTTGTCTTTTTTGGACAGCAAGAACCAAATGTCATATTCCAAATGTGGAGAAGGGTCTGGATATCTGTGGTACCCTGATCTTTCCATTACATGCTGGCTTTCATTCCCATTCTTCCAAATGTCCGTCTTCAACATCCACCTTGAGCTGTCCCCAGACTTCTCCCCTGTCTCTCTGGATTCTCACATGGCAAAGTGGAGAGGTGAGTAGTTTCTGATATAGAACCTTCTCAGGCCTTTTTCTGCCCCAAAGAACAGCAGCACTGAGTAAAGTCTTCCAGAATGAAATTATTCAGTCAACAGCTTCTGGAGGCAAGGAGGGGAGCAGGATAATCCTGTGAATCTGTTTTTCTGTGCTCTCAACCAAAGGTCACCTACTGGGGAGCTGTCTTGGTGAAAACTGTCCAATCTAAGGGCTAATAAACAAGCCCTCTTGGTTGCAGTATGGTTTACAGTTGGGCTGGAAGAGAGAGGAAAAAAGTTTTCTTTTCAAGCCCTGCAGCGATCCCAGATTTGATAAACCCACTCTTTTCCTTCCCTCTTATTCCCTTGCCTCCCAGGGGTAGAGCTCCAGTGTTTATGAATGCAAATGCTTCTTGGGTCAAAAGCAGGCCAGAAGATGCTGTGCAAGCAGGATAACACACCCTCTGTTCCACCAGAGCACATGCTGCAAGACAGAAGATCCTGCCCATGCCCTTTAAGTGCTCTGTTCTCACTCCCCTGCCATGTCCTACCCTGTGGAGACTTTGGCTTTCTGACTTCATGAAGGCTGAAATGATCAATATTAGCCTGATCTCCTGAGCTCTGGGTCTGCGCTTCTAAAAATGGATGGGGTTATGTAATTTTTTTGGCGGGGAGGGAAGTAAAGGATGGAAAATCACCATCAAAAGCTAAGGCTGTTCTCATTGGCTGCACGTCACTGCTAAAGCAGAGTGGTTTCTCAGGAAATGCACAAACTCAAGACCTCTGTGGCAACAAGCACTAAGTACCCATGGATTTTGGAAGGGAAAACATGATCCTCAGCCTCCCAAGGTACAGTGCCTGTGCAGGCTGTGGGATGGACTGAGCTCTTTGGCACCTTGTTCACCTGCCTAAAACCCTCCTGAAGCCTCCAGGGAGAGTTTTGACCCTTATTCCCTGCCTTTGCCAACTGAGTGTAAGGAGCAAGGTCTGCTCCTTGGCAGGGAGCAGCCTGAGCCTCCCCTTCCATCCCTCTTGATCTCCTCAGCCATGTCAGTTATTCAAGCAGGTTCCTGTGCTGTGAACTCTGGAAGACATTTTAGTTTGGCTTTCACTGAAGCATGAACCCAGAGAAAACCCTCCAGATCCATGCCAGCATTCCAGCCTCCACAGACAGCACATCCCTGCATCATCCATGTTTCTGCCTGCCCGGGGACATTGGCATCTTATGAACTAATTGCTCCTCATGACAGTCCTGTGCTGCGTCTGCCCCAGGTCAGGGGGAGGGGAAAGCTGATTTCCAATTTCCATCGTTGTCGGGGGAGCTGATGGGGAGCACAGATCCCCCCTGCCCAGCTGGCAGGCACCCAGCCCTCTCCTGTCTGCCTGTGGTGCCCTCAGAGATCCCCTGATGCTCCTAACAGGGTCGTTTATAGATGCTCGTCGTGCTCAGCCCCCTGCATAGGAAATGCAGGCAGCATCTGAGCATGATCACAGTATATTTATATACTAGTTATTCTTTTAACCTTGGTCACCATCTGTAAGTCCTGATCCTATTTATACACCGGCTGTCATGCTAAGCAGCGTTGTACTGACCCAGCTGGCCTCCTTCCTGCAGATAACGATGAGATAATCTAACTTATCATCCTGCTTCCTGCTTGGAGGACTAAGAAATGTATTTAAACACTGGCGGCTGGGAGGGTAGGGTTAATTGTCACCCTCACTGATGCTCTAAGAACCAGCTTGTAGGTAACCCAAGAAATCTAAATCATCCCTTCCCTGTTTGTTTTCTGCTGAGCAATAGCTGACACAGGTCATGCTGTTCAGTGAGCCATGGAGGCCATGTTCAGTGGAGAAGAGGGATGACTCCTGAGGCTGTAAAGTCACCTCTGGACCAAATTCAACCCTTGATGTCAGTGGAAAAGCATTTCCAGCCTGGGCTGCACGTGACAATGCCCTGCATGAAAGTGATCTGTGTGTAAATGAGCCTGGAGTTGCACTGGTTGCTTAGAAAAAGGTGATATGGAAATCATACATAAGACTTAGTAGAACTGATTAGATCATCCTCCTCAAAGGTAAGGATAGCAGGGGAAGGCCAGTCTTCAAAGCAAGTAGTTGCTCCTATCACTTTTACTGCATCCCAGTTCTTCCTTCCCCAGCAGAAGGAAGGACCCATCCCCTTGAAGAGCTGCTCATCCTGTGCATGGAGGAGAAAGACATTTTGGGGGAGAAGAAGCTGAAGAACTGGTCCTGGTCTGTGAGGAGGCCAAATTGCAGTTTCCCAAGCATCAATCATCTGTCAGCTTCCAACAGTTTGCCATCCCAGCTTGACAGCTCACTTATCTGATGGAACACATCAGAATGTAATCCACAGCCACGCAGGCACAGATTAACTTCACTAAGAGCACTCATGGCCTTCACAAAGAAAAGCACAGCCAAACGAAATTCAGTGGATGTATTTCTACTAAAACCCATGTGCCTGCAACTGTCTGGGTTAGAGCACACACGGCCTGGCTGCAATTCCCCTCCAAATGAGGTCATTTGAAACGGCACAGCAAACATTGCTAATGCTGCTGCATCATGCTGGGTTGTCAGACAGATCCCAGGGCTTTAATGCAATGCTATATATATATTTATACAGTTGGCCATACTTATTTAATTAGGAGATGCAAATACTGGTGAGAGACAAAGCAGAAAATGCCAACAAAGGCAGACCATGCTTCTGCTCACATGGAGGCGTTTGCTGCTGGCGGGATACAGCTGCATCAGCGGCTTCTTTCGGGGCTGGATCTGCCTCTGTTAAACCCTATTGATTAGCAGTAAATTGCCTGGAGTGCTGTCATTTTCCAGGGGAGGCAGAGGGGTAAGGGTGGAGGGGTAGGGTTGTTCCCAAGCTGACGGCTCTGTGGGGGGATGTACTCACAGAATCACAGAATAATTAAGATTGGAGAAGACTTCTTATATCATTGAGTCGAGCCATTAACCCAACACTAAAGTGTTGTTGTAGGACATGAAGAAAAGATGAGAGACTCCAAATATTTCAGAAGGCAAAGAACATAGAAAAAAGGCTTTATTGTCTAATTCTTGCTACTTTTTATAAGGTGTTCTGATACAGACTGAACATCATTGGTGAATAGGAACGATATCTCTCTAATCCCATTGGTTAAACGAACACTAAACAGCTGTTAAACAGCTTAAATGTTTTCTTTCGAGAACTAGAAAAGCAAAACACTACCTGGAGAAAGATTGTTTTGAGAAAGGATAGCTGTTTGCCAAGATTGTTTTGAGAAGAAGCTTTCTTGAG
>VYZR01011691.1:99178-113758 GCA_013400675.1 Oxylabes madagascariensis | reverse complement strand
TCCCTCAGCTGCTCCTCATAAGACTTGTGCTCCAGACCCTCAAGGCATGAGGCAACAATGCCTGGGATGGAAAGGCTCATGATCTAGAGGAAACTTGGGAAAGGCTGCCTCGCACAGGACAGCATGGAGGTGAAAGAGCATGGAGGTGACTGTCCCGCCTTGGTCTGCTCCAAAATTTCCTGGTGCTGCAGCTGTGGATGGGTAGGGGCATGAAGGGGATGAATGTAGTATCCTTTGCAAAGCACAGAGTGGATGTGTGGGATGGGTCTGCAAGAAGCAGCTTGGATGAAATGAGCTCAGAACAGCTGACCCTGATCATAGAATCAAAGTAACATTGATGCCTTGGGAAGGCTGACCTGGAACAGAGACTAGAAAGTGCTAAGAGAATAAAGTAGATATTTATTAAAAGGCCTTTAAGGATACACCTTTGGCAGGACAGGAGCCTGGCCAGGGCTACATCCAAGATGGATCCAGAATGGTCATAAAATGGATGACCAGTCACAAGGTCTCACACTTTTATAAGTTTTGGTCCATTTGCATGTTGGGATTAATTATCCAATTACAGTTTCAGATTATGAAGTCTCATCCTTTTTGTTTTCTTTCTCCAGTCCACCCTTGTTTGTGCTTTTGGACCTGAAAACTTGTAACTGTTATCCTTGGTCTCCATCTGGGAAAGGATTTGTTTTGCCTATCCACTCTGCTGAGAGCTGACTAACACTTAATATGAGGCTCAGAACTGCACCCCATGGCAGAACAGAATCTGAAAAACATGAAAGCTCAATCTTAAGGCATCATCCTAGAATCACAGAATGGTTTGGGTTGGAAAGGATTTTAAAGATCATCCAGTTCCAGCCCCCTGCCATGGGCAGGAGCACCTTCCTCTAGACCAGGTTTCTCCCTGTCTTCTCTCAGCTGGGTGTGCCCAATCATCTGCAGCATGTAGCGGTAGGAAATGTCCAAAATTTGGATAAGGAGGGACTGATATTTTTTGCTGTTTGCTCTGAAAATGGGAAAGAAAGGAAGAACTCAACTGCTAAACCTTGTCAGGACATTTAGACATCGTGTTCCATAGCAGGTTATGCCTGTCCCAGTCCATACTGGGAGGTTTCACTCCCCCAGCAGTGGTGTAGAGACAGATCCTCCAGGTACACTGCCCTGATGTGCAACAGGGACCTGGTAGACAAGATGGAGTTTGATACAAAACAACCTGATTAACCTTCAGGACACTCCCAGTGCTCCCATTTGCCACAGCTTTTCTCAGAAAATTGCACTCATGCCTTAGGAGCAGAGTACAAGAGGGGTGGGACTGATTGCAGGGCTGTGTACAGATTTTAGACTATGGAACAGAGATCCCTGTAAGATCCCTTCCAACCCAGGCCACTCTGTGATTCTATGGATTTCACTATAGAAAAAGAGCCAAAAAAACTATAGAAAAATATAGTTCACTATATAGTTTCACTGTAGAAAAAAAGCCAAAAAACCAAAAACCCAGCGTGGAAAAAACCTGAAAGCTCAGATGAATTTACTTTCATCCTGAACAAAAAAAACCCAAATTGCCTGTCACGATATTCATTTGGGTCTAAAGTGGGATCTGGAGTGAGACTTTCAAATTAAAAGTATCACCCCTTTATCTACTGATCTTGAAGGTTAACCTGTCCCACAGCTGTAGGATGCACATTCTCTCCTGAATGGCACAGTTCAAAGTGGAAAGACTCAATACTCATGATCCTACTTTCTCAGGGACATGTCTTCATGATATTTAGGATAAATGTTAGTGATCATATACAGAATTGCTTCATATACCAAAATCAATATGACTGCAGCAGAATGACATTTCAACTAGATTTCTAGTGTAGACAAGTCCTTGGTGCAGAGGCTTAAACTAGGATTCAACTCTGGTTGAATTTCCAGCCAGCCTGACATTTTTTCCTCTTTTGTTTTTCTTGTAAAATATGTAAACCCTGAGGTTAATATGTTTGATTCTCCAAACTCAGTGAACTTGGTGTTATTCTCTTGAAACTGTCAGACCCTGAAGTGTTCATGTGTACCAAATCCCAGAGAGTTTTTCTTCGAAGTGATGGTGCTGGGATAATATTTGGTACCCAAGAGAAGATTAGGAGACACATTCTTCTGAAAAAAAAAAAAAAAAGTTTATCAGAATTGCTACAACACAGACTCAGAACAGAGTGAAACTTTTTGGAAGATTTTCTTCTCTTTTGCTTTGGCAAACCCTGCTGTTTTGAGCTGCCTCCTATTCCCCAAAGAACCCTGAAAGTAAAAGAGAAAATTGTTTCCAAATAAGAATAATTAAAGCTTGCATAACAGTCGTGCATTCAGTTACAAAGTCAAAGAAATCAATCAGGGCATCTCACTTGTACAAACAATGTCTTAAATTGCATGGAGGAATGTTTTGTGATACCCCCAATTTCAAAAAATATCCGGCTACACTTTGTTCTAAATCTGAAAGTTCAAAAGATTCACAAAACCTAAACAATCCTCATACTTTTCTCCACTCCCTCTTGCTAAAGACCTGCCCTGAAAACCAATTCTCAAAGTTTTGGGTTGGGAAAAAACAGGTAGAAACATCAGTTTTGCCCTAGAATTTCTCTGTGCTTGCCCCAAGCTCTTTAAAACCTAAATAATTTTGTGTTCTTACACACTGGTCTCTTTTCTCTCTTTATTTATTTCATCTTTTACAGGCTGTACATGCTTTAGGTGATGGATATCTGTGTTCAAGTGTTTTCTTTCTAGTTGACTAGCATGTAGGGAGACAGGGATCTCTGACTGCAATACTCTTAATAAACAAATCACGAACAATTTAGTGGTGGTTAGTTCTTTGGGGCAGGACTCTTTAATACAGCCCACCCTAAATAACTCTGTCTAGACATGTTTTGGGAATAGGGGCTGATATAATAATTCTGGGGAATTTTTTTAATGAAAGCAAAGGCATGCAGGGCAATGCCCTCCTCCTCTGAAGAGCATCTGCCAACACCCTGGCATGCTGCACGGTCATGGCAATTATTGAAAAGATGGAGAAGGCTGGCAGTGGTGCCAGCAAATTCCATCCTGTCAAGAAGGAGGGGTGGCAGTCTTGGTAAGAGCTGGATCAGAAAAACAGAAGGGCTTCTTTTCAATAGCTGGTGCCCAAGGGCTGGTGCACTGTAACTCTGCCACTTGAACACATCGAAACCCAGCAGCCCGCAAACATTTTTCTGGTGAAAGAGATCAGCCCAGGGCAGGGTGTGCAGCTAGGGATGAAATGCAGGTTCTTTTTCTTCAGATACAAGTTGTGGTGTGATGTGCCAGCAGATCTGACAGCAGTTTCCATGGTTATCCACAGTCTGGGATGCCTGGAGCACCTGCCTGGTCCTCATTGCCTCTTTAGAAACCAAATGACCATTTCCAACTAACTGGATGTCCCTTGAGGAAAGTCCTGTTTTCAGGCACAGGATGTTGCTCTTTGGGCTGTCCTGTGCAGGGCCAGGAGTTGGACTCAATGATCCTTGTGGGTCCTTTCCAACTCAGGACATTCAGTGATTCTAGATAGTTTCACCTCTCTAGACTTCACCTCCACCCATTTCCAAGTAAGAGAATATCAAGGTCTTTTCCTCGGTGCTGCCATTTCAACTTGCACAGTTGTGTTGATTGGAATAGTGTAGCACAACCTACCAGAAAAGTAATCTAATCTGGTCTAAATACAGGTTTTTTTTTTTTTTCAGTGGTGATGAACCCACCTGTTGTGTCCTCAGAACACTGAGGGACCTGCAAATCCCAGGGCCAGTGGCAAGGCAGGAGCAATTTCCATTTACCTTTTTTTTCCCCTCCCTTTCAGTGGGGATCAGAGACCACAGGGGTGTTCCATGCTGTTCTTTCCACCTCACAAACAAAGCCAACCCAGAGATCAGATCCTTCTTACTGACACTGGCACCCAGTGCATGCATCCAGAGGTGTCTCCTTGTGATTTAGGAGCCCAAAGGAGATTTAGTTAAAATAGCCAACGGGATCTGGGCAGGGATCCAGGCAGTCACATGCAGGTGCCTGACACGGAGTGAGTTATGTCACTGCCCAGATTATCGACTGCGATGTTCGATTCAGTTTTCCAAACACAGATGAGCAGCAGATAAATTGTGTGCTAGAAGTGCTCCCTGGCTGTGGAGGGAGTCTAACCCTGGTGGGTTTTTTTGCAGAAGACATTGGTTTGATGAGCTCATCACAGTAAGGAGGTGACAGGAGCAAACAACCTCCATTGCATTACTTTGACAAATGTACAGGACAGACAGACGCTTGTCCCTCTCTTCAGATTATGACAGCAAGAGGTTCATCTTCGTTCTGCTGCTTAGATAATTAGGGATAAATATCTCCAGTTCTCTTGCCTGTTCCCCCTTCCTCTAAATCCAAGGGGGGAAAAAAAGGATTTTGAACATCCACAGGGAATATTTTCAAGAGACAAAGTGAGTTTGGATGGGGAAATCTTCTCTGCCAGTGCTCAATTTTCAATTAGTTTTATGAATTTCTGTGGTTTGTGTTTATTTCCAGAAGATATTAATCCAACATGAGTAAGACCCAAGTCCCGTAGACACAGGATGGTGTTCAGTACCATTCATAGTTTGCCTGAAGCCCTGGTCACCCCCAACACACCTTTGTGTCCTGTTGGGACATGAGGTTCAGTGTGACACCAAGAGCATGAGACCCTGGCCTGGGCAACAGGGGAACCAGGACTACAGGGCACACAGCCCATCCCCACAGCCAGGGATCTTTCCCAGTCCTTCTCATGACCTCCTTAAACTATCCAGAATCCTTCCAGGACAGAGGGAGCTTTGTGGGCACGAGCTGGATAACGGGGAGACCCAAAAGGGGGAGTTGAAGGTAAGACAAGAGCACCCTTCTGAAATCCCTCCTAAGGGCAGAAGAAACCCTCTGCAGCAGCCAGGAGTGCCAATAATGTGGGACAAGCCCTTGTCCATCGTTTTCCATCGACATTTCCCGTATGGGAAGCATTTCACACTGAAGGTTTCCTTAGCTGCAGCGTACTCTGCGTTCGGAGCCAAACACGGGAATTTATTTTGCTTTGGGGCCATGGCTCAGCTTGAGAATAAATTGCCTTCGGGTGGACACGGGAAGGGAGCAGGGTACATTGTGTCCTCCTGAGCTCCCCCTCGCCTTCCAGGCCGGGCTCAGGCAAGAACAATAAACAACATCCAGCCCCAGTGCCCCTCCTGCCTGGATTCCCATGGCACGTGTGGCTCTCACGCGGCTCCTACCTGAGACCCAGGAGCTTCAGAGCTTACAATAGCTCCAGTCAGTGCCTCCCCTCTGCCCCTGCACCCTGTGATCTTATCTGAGTGCGAGAACCACAACTGAGAGCTCTTTCTTGCAGAGGGGAAAACATCAGAGATGTTATGAAACGTGTTCCTGGCGCTTGCCTCTCCCCGTGGTGGGTGGGACGATTGAAAAACACCAGAGCTTTCCCCTCTCTCACCTGGCTCCTCTCTCCACCAGCACCCAAACCCTCGCTGGAAAGCACTGAAAAGCCTCCCAGCTGAAATGCCTGAGTGTTTTTCAGGCTTGTAGCTCCTTCAAAACCGTCTCCATGCTTGGCCCTGTCCCTACTCATCTGCCAACAGGGCAAAGCACACATCTGCCAGCTTCCCCCACGAGCGCAGCGGAGCTCAGCTCCCTCTGCCCGGTCCCAACATGTTTCAGGACAGATTAAAAGCTACAGAAGCCTGATGCTGCCTTTTTAATGTAGAGATGTGGGTTGATTACCAGGGAGTGGTCACTGCACTCCTGCTTTCTTGGCAGGGGCAAGGGAAGACAGGGAGGAATACACCAGAGGAGGACAATTCACTCTGCCAGCGTCTCCCTGTCCACAAATCAGAAGCATTTCAGGTATGCAAGCTGAAGCAGACACTCAGGCAACAGTTGCAACTCTTATCCCAGGAAATCTAATCTTTTTTCCTGGAATTTGTGAGGCTGGTGGCACTGACACATTCATGGGAACTGCCTCGCTTTCGAAGCACATCAAAACCCCACGTTTTTCCTGCTGCATCCCCAGTTTCTATCTGTGAGGATGCTGAGGTGAGTCCTTCCATCCCAATGGCTTTGGCATGCTACAGACTGTTTAAACCAAATCTGGCAGAGAGAAGAAGGCTGCAGAAGTACTGGTTCCAAGGAGTTTAATGAAAGTAGGTAGCCTGAAGGAAGACAGAGAATATAGCAATTCCTCCACTGAAGGAAGGTCTATGCCATGAAATCATTCCTTACAAGGCACCAAAGAATTCAAATTAAAATCTGAGGTAGAGGGAAAGCCCCACTGGAAGCTCACAGGCATTGAAAATCCAACCACGAGCTCCCAAACAACAAATCCAGGCAGGCTCTGCCATCCAGGAACGGCTTGTTTAGCCCTGGTTAGAATAAAATGGGTTTAGAAATAATAAATAAACTTTCCCTCCTGCCCCACCCAGCTTAGGCTCTGCTAGAGCCTGAGATGATTTTAAATTTTCGTGGATGCCTTTCACAATAACCTGAAGGCTCTGGGCTGCAGCTGCTCAGTCTTGTGGAAACGTTGCCAAAGTTTTTGTGATGATAAACATGGTATTATTGAAATTTCTTTCTGTGATTTGCCTGCCCATAAATAACAAGGTGTTGTGCTTACACAATGATTCACTTTTTGACCACTTCAAGGAAATATTATTCAAAATTATGGCATCTGTCAGTGTGGGGGAGAGGAAGGAGTCTCTCTTTGTTATTCTTTTGGAGAGAATACAGGAAAACTTGGGAGGAGCAGGTCTGGAGGAGAATGTTGAAGGAATTTATGGAGTCCTGAAGATGAAGCATGAACGTATGCCAGAGGAGTTTTTAATCCATATAAATTAAAAAGATCTGCAGGACTTAAACTGTTGCATGGGAAAGGAGAAGAAGCAAGAGCTAAGGGTCCCTTGTCAGGAGATGGAGGGTCTTCCAGATCTGGATATTGAAGACACAGGCTAATAAAGTAATTTAAAGCAATTAAATGATGAATTCCTGGAATTTAATGAAGAACTCCAGCTCTTCCATTGAACAGGAGGGAGTAAAACAACTCTGGGAGAAGAGTGATGGTCTGAAGGTTGACTACAGCCAGGCTGTGGAGAAATGCAAACACCTGGATGTGCAACAAACAAGTTCTTTGGCCTTGGTTTTTGTTTCTTTTTTGTTTGTTTGGCTTATTATTATGATTATAATTTATTGGTATTGGTATTGGTATTGTTGTGTTGTTGTTGTTGTTTTTTTCCCACTCTTCCCGATTTGAGAATAATTCTAATCTTTATCAAGGACTAATAAGTATCAGTGATGTTATTAATGACACACAGACACCGAGAGCAGAGGAATTTCCATCTGTCCAGGAGAAGTCTTGCTCAAGGATGTAACCCAGGGGATTTTCTTCTAGCACACGTTACAGTGGATGGAGTGAAGGGGGGGAATACAGCTTCCATTGTAAATGTCTGGTAAATAAAGTCCTCGGAGAAGTGGGTAATGATCCCAGTCCTGGAAATGTCTTCATTCTTTCCAACCCTGCTTATTCATCTTCTTTGTCCACCCAGTCCCCTTCCGGATGAACGAAGTGTTGGGAGAAGTGAACAGCACAATTCCTTTTCTGGGCTCGCCTGTCTGGAAAAGAACATTATTGAGGATGTAGCTCCATCTGCTGCCATAAAGGGAAATGTCAGTCCTCCACCAGCATCTGTCTTGGGCCCTTCTGCTGGTGCATTAAACAAAGTGAACACAGCATAAAAATGTCCCGCTCAGCTTTTTTTTTCCGAATAAAAATAACCTAAACCAATAAGAAGCAAATTATCATTTCTCAACATTCAAGATTCCAATGAAAACAATTCTTTCAATGCAGAAAATAGCAATGTACAGATTTTTTTTTGGTGCCCAGACCTACAAAAGCCATCTTAGCTGCAGTAATCATACAAAATTGAAGAAAGCTCTGAAAAGTTTGACCTGAAACACTGTGCTTTAACCTTGTGCTTGCCATGGTCAGTGGGATGGGTTTTGCTTTCTGTGGGTCAGTTTTCCTCTGGGTTCTGTCAGTGAAAGTGGAAGGACTTAGTGTAAAATACTGATTTGGTTCTCCTTGTGGTCAATATGGAGAAGAGGACAATTCCAGAGGGCAACTCATCCTCCTCTTGCATGCCTGGCTCAGGATTTCATGGCTTTATTTTTTAGTTATTATTTTTTTCCCCAAAATCTGAGACTCATTCTGATCTTTATCAAGGACCAATTAATACCAGCAATGTTATTAATGACACAAAGACAGTGAGAGCAGAGGAGATCCCAGCAGTCCAGGAGGAGACTTGCTCAAGGATATAACCCAGGGGTTTTGCTTTTAACACAAAAACAGATTCTTGGACGGTTTCAAGCAGTTAGCTGATATTTATTTGCCTGATCCCCCATTCCCCAGCTCAGTTTTTGCACTAGAAAAGGTGTTGCTATACCCAGATAGTGGTTTCACATCACACCAGAACAGCTCCTAGGAGACGTAAGGTTTTCAAAAAGGGTTATGTGGGAGTAGGACAAAGGAGTACATCATGTAAGAAGCCCTTCTGGGAACAAAAGGCACCTAAAATATTAAAAAGCTGCTGAAAATCCAAGCCTTTATCCTGCATTCTCTGAAATATTCAGAAAAAGGCGACCACGGATTTCGGGCTCCTGAGGGACACGCGCCGTGGCCCCGTTTGGATTCAGCAGTGGCCACTGGTAATACTTGCATTGATTTCAACAAAAGCAGGAGCCAGTCTCGTTTTGCAGAATCCAGGGACAGTGCATTGGCCACCAGAGACAATGGCAGCCTTTCTATTGACTTCACTGGGCTCAGGCTGGGGGCTGTGAAAGCTGGTCTTGTGTTGCACAGAAAGGGGATGGCTTTGGGACTGTATAGCTCCAGGGATTAGTAATAAACAAAGAGCCTTTAACTTCTAGGTCAGTGCTCTGAAGCCCTGCCAAGCTTCTGGCCAGTGAATGCTGCTGCCCTTTGTGCAGAGGCAGCTGATGAATGAGTTTGACAGTTCTTGGCATGGTCCTGGACAGAAAATGTCCATATCATTGCAAGGCCAGCCTTCTGTGCCTTCCTTTAGGAATCAAGGGGACTTGTGAGGTGCATCATTTTGCTGCTGGCAGTGTTCCCAGGTGAGTGGTACCTGCTGACAGGAAGCACAGAAGTGCTTGGCCTTTGGAGAAAGATGCCTCCACTCATCCGTCTGACCACTGATGTGACCTGGACATTGTATTCCTGCTTAGCGTCTGTGATAAACAGAATAAATGAGCAGCTATAAGGACCTGAATTCCTGACCAGTCCATGTTGACAGCTGCATCTCCTTCTGGACAATCCCTGTTGCTGTCTCCACTCCAACAGGCAGAACCTGAGCTGTGTGCACATCCTTGCAGCTCCAGGTGTGTACTGGATCCCTGAGCTGATGCTCTTTGAGTTGATGTGCACTTTTCCCTGCTCAGACATGTTGTGAACTTCCCTGATTTAGCTCTGTTTTGTAGAACCATTGGATAACTCTGTTGGGCTTGTACCCTGCTCTCCTCTCCTCACTGGAAAGGGTTGAACACAGTGGTAGGACATGATGTACAATTGTGGTGTTGAGAGGAATCACATCCAGGCTGTTTGCCTGGAATTGCTTTTTGGCACTTGAAAGTTCACTGGAGTACTTTTCCCACTTATTTTCCACTGGTTTCCATTCCATCCAGTATTTACCCTTGCTGGGATCATCTATCTGTCTCAAAAACAATCCAGAGTTTTGGATCAGTGAGCTGTGTGTGAGTGTGCCTGTGAGTGATTTTCCCCACCACATCCCCATGCATACCTTATTTATTTTAAAAGTATAGGATGTCACAGAAATAGGGACAGAAAGGAGGATGCTGGTGTGACAGCAGCAAGGCCTCTCCAGGAGGGGCAGGTCTCTCCAAACAAGCGATCCTGAAGATAAATCAGCACAAAGAAATAGATTGGTTACTACAAAGATCAAGGTAATTGCAGGGAAGAGGTGGCTAAGTGGGGATCTAGAGAAGGATAAGGATTTGATCACAGGATTCAAAGCCCACCCACTGAATTGGTGAACATCTGAGCCTTGCTGCAATTTTCTACTGCTTGGTTTAGTCACGTCCAACCACCCAGCTATCAATGCTGTCAAATTGCAGGCAAACCTCAGAGCCCAGACTGAAAAACTGCAGGCTGAAAATTTACAGGCACACCTAGGGGAGGATTGGCTTTCAGCAATGTGTGTCTATGCCTTGGAGGAGGAAACCTGGAGTGGAGACCTCTAGGAATGGCTTCAAACCAGTTTGAGGGGTCTGAGAGGAGAAGGTTGCTTTGGTTCAGGGTTAGAAATCTCAAAAACAGCTTGTGGGTTTTCTCTGTGTCACTGAAACCCACATGAGCTGCAGTTTGAATGATACCAGGATGGCAACACAAGACACCTCCACAGGAGCTGATGATCCTTGTGGGTCCCATCCAATTCAGGATATTCAGAATATTCCAAGATCCAGTGGCATGGCTGTGTGAGGGGGAAACCATTCAGATTTTAATGGAGAAAAAAACCCACCTGAGGACATGTTAAAGCCACATCTGTACAAACCACAGCCCCTGGTCTTGCCACAGCACCATGAAGATGGGAAAGACACAGATCCACATGATCTACCCTGGACTGGGAAGCCAAGAAATGAGGGGTGGGACAGGGCTAATGCAGCACGAGTCACTCAGAGCCCAAAACCACAGAGCAGCTCTCTCTCTCCTCATGGAGAGAACATCTGCATTATGTTTTTAATGTGTGGGAAAGTCTCCCCAGCAAGGAAAGAACTCACGCTTTAGCCTCATTTCCTTTGGAAAGAGACTTAGTGCTCTGGGTCCCACCAAGAACCATTGAACCACTTGGCTGGTTCCAGTCAGGAGGGAGGGAGATGTCTCCCAGGAATTGACATGCCCACGGATTTTGCAAGCATGGGGCTGCAAAATCTCTATGAGAGCCTCTAATGAAGGGGAGACAAAGTCACTGGGCACAAAAAGTCCTGTGCAAGAGCAATGAACATAAATGTAATTCATAAATGTCTCAGCCACATGCCTACAGAGCTTAGCCAAAGAAGCCCAGAGAGGAAGGATTTTGACTTTATGAGGAATTGATTTCCTCATTTTCATTAAAATTTGCTAGTCTGGCACATCTTTTTCTAAGTGAGCTTCACATAATCACACGACTCTGGGAGCAGTGAGTTGCCATCTGCTCCATCTCCCGGGTAGTTGATGCCTCTTTTCCTCGAGTTCTTTTTGGTGTTGGCTCAGTCTTGTCCAGTGGCTCAAGTCTCACACACATTAGTCAGAGCTTTTCCTCAGAGAAGGACAAAGAGCTGGGAATTTGCACTGCATCCACAGTGGACTGAGAAGTCTTTCCCAAATGCTGACTGGGGTGGGAACACTGCAGACACAGCAGCTCTGAATTTGGTTACAGTATGATCACGGATAGTGCATTTTTTGTTGCTAGTTTTTGCTCAACTTGTGTTGCATTTGCCATCTGGGACTTTCTGCCTGGACTAATGAGGATTTTCATAGAATCAGGGCAACATTTAGTTTGGAAAAGATTCCTAATGTCATCGAATCCAACCATTAACCCAGCACTGCCAAGTCTGTCACTAATCCATGTCCTAAGTGCTACATCTGTGTATCTCTTAAATCCTTCAGGGATGGTGACTCCACCACTGCCCTGAGCAACCCATTCTAATGCTTGGCAAGCCCTTCAGTGAAGGAATTTTTTCTAATATCCAGTCTTAACCTCCTCTGGTGCACTTTGAGGCATGTGCTGCGTTTAGATGTACTTCGTTTGGGTTATTGATCCCACCACATTTGTGGGGGAGAAGCCCTAATTTCTCCATGACCGTGCTCAGGCATTTCTAATAACTCTCATTTTAAACATGCCAAGAATTAGAAGCAGTGTAAGGTTACAAGCAAGGCCGGCAGTTGGTGGATGGCAGCACCATCTTGTGTTCACTTCTGGAGAAGGGACAGAGGCTTTTTTCTTCACTGAACAGGCTACAGATTCTCAATCCTTTTGGCAGCTTTCCAGAGAAAAATAAAAACTATCGGCAAACACTGGATCAACACAAGACAGAGGCATAAAGTCCAGGCCAGGCTCCATCTCCATCCCACCCAGGGTCTCCAGGTAGTAATTTTATTTTTTTTTTTTGCGCATCACAGTTGATTAAAAGTGTGTGCCACTCATATCCCAGGAGGTGTTTCAGCTGCGTGCTGAAACCATCCCTATCAAAAATAGTTCAGCAAGTCCCTACAACCACTCTTTTAAACCAGACATCTGATTATTTTTCCCACCCTGTAAAGTTTCAGGGCATGAAGACTTTGCATTATCTAGTCTGATGGGCTATATCTGGACTTGATTATTGTGTTATTAAATCCAACCAGCAATTCCCTCCCAGAAAAAGCTCTTGAAACTATTAAAGACAGTTTTGGCCTCTTTTCAAAAAACAAGGCACTGCCTGATTAAATCTTGCCCAGTCAACCTACATGTACAAAAAAGTTGCTCACAGCAACATTTGTATTTGTCATTCTGTGTAATTCC
This sequence comes from Oxylabes madagascariensis, assembly GCA_013400675.1. Classification (NCBI taxonomy): domain Eukaryota; kingdom Metazoa; phylum Chordata; class Aves; order Passeriformes; family Timaliidae; genus Oxylabes; species Oxylabes madagascariensis. Next base: position 101,150 of record VYZR01011691.1, on the reverse strand, counting down.
TACCATGCTGTCACCTCAGAGCCCAGTTTTTGACCTAGACCTGCACTAGACATTTGCAAGAGACACCAGGTGACATTTGACCAGATTTGAAGCTGTGACAGATTTGCTGCTGATTGCAAAATACCTGTGGGTCATCACTGCTCTTTGGGAAAACGGTGAGATCAGAAACCATGGTTTTGAAGAAGGGATGAGACTGATCTTAATTTACTCATGTATGTGACCTGCTTTGAGGGATAATTAGGAATTCCCACTGTGGACCAGGTCTCCCTGGACACAAGCACACCAGTACAGGTATATACCCCAAGTATAATTAGGCAGATAAAAGTGGCCAAGGGTGCTGGAAATATTATTGGCCACTGCCAATGTTTGTGAAATATTAGAACATTCCCTGGCACAAATTTGGCTTATTTCTACTAAGTTACCTCCAAACCATTCCCACATTTGGCAATTAGTCCAGTCCAGGGACCACTCCCAGCTGGCAGTTTGCTCCCAGCCTTGCTCAGTTTGCTGGGTCAGTGCCACAGGGTCAAGCCATGACACTCAAGGTGGCCCCAGAACATGGGAGCATCCCCTGGCACATTGATTTCACTCATTAGTGTGAAGGGTTTTAACCCCAGTGCACTGGAAAGATGGGAAGTTTTGCAATCCAGATGGAAGACAGGAGGGGAGAGGTCGATACAGGGACAGGAAAAATGCAAACAAATGCCATGAGTGGGAAGAAGGTTTTGTACTGGCATTTCCTGCCCTGCTGCCCACCAAGCCATACCAGTGTGGGAAAAGAGAATACAACTGGAGAACTTTTGGAAAAGTCTCCCCTTTCCTTACCAGTCACAGCGTTTGGGCACTTAATGTGTTAAGTGTTTAATGACGTGGGCACCTCAGGGAGAGGGTTGAGGAGTTTGGGAAGATATAAGATGTGATATAAATTATCATATTTCCCAGCCATGCTGCTCTTTCACAGGCAGCACACAGGAGGTTCAGAGAGAAAAAAGTCGATTGTGGCCCTCCCTGAGTGCATCATCACAGAATCACAGGATCATTTAGGCTGAACAAGACTGTAGCCCTGGTTTAATGTTTTCATTTTTGGGAAATTCCTTTCCCAGGAAACTTTCTGTAAACAAGAGAAATGTTTTTGTAACTGTACCTGTGTTTATCCATTCTTTCTCACAGGAGAGGTTTCTTGATGAACATCTGGTTTAACCAATGTGATTGAAGAGGTTTGCCTTTGCTTCACCAATCAAATTGGTCTGTGTAAAATACTATATAAGAGAGACACACCTCAAAAAGTAAACTTCATTTTTCTAGCCTTCTGATCGAGAGTCTGTGCTGTTGTTTGATGCTCAACAACGACACAAGACCTCACTGTGTCCAACCATGTAATCATAAAACAGTTCAGGGGGGTGTGAGTGTGAGTTCTGTCGCCCTGAGCAGGGGTGGCAGCTTTTGCTCCCTCTGAGCTTAGAGGGTGCCTGGGATGGTGCACGATTCCCACCCTGTGGATCTGAGATGAGACCAACCCTGCTCATCCATCCTGAGGCTTCTCTGCAGGGAATCGTGTGAGGGTTGGGAATTATTGGTGAGGCCTCACAGCAGCAGGAAATGAGCTGTGATTGCCAGCTGATTTTATTGTTATCAACAAATGGCTGTCAGATAAAAATGACTTCCTTTCATAGCCGACCTCAACTGGATACAGCAGCTGTACAAGTGAAGTGGATGTATAGAACAGACTCAGACAACTTCAGTACTCAGGAATCATGGTTCCAGGCAAAAAAATGCCCCAGATTTAATACATCATAGCAATTACTGTCAAATCAGTGCAGTGGATATTCGCTCTAATTTCTAGACACGCTCACAAATGATAGATATTCTTCTGCATTTACCTTCTATGCATATTTTAGCAAATGAGTTTGCTGGCAGAAAACTCCACTCAAACAGCTAATTAAAGCAACTCATTTGGAGAGCAGATTTCAAA
>VYZR01011691.1:87454-99144 GCA_013400675.1 Oxylabes madagascariensis | reverse complement strand
TTTACAGGAATCAAACAGCCACGCTGGAAATGTGCTCTAAGTGCAACGCTCACCCAGGTGGGCACAATAAAAATGCTGCGAGCGACCTTGATGTGGCTCACAGTCTCACAAGGATGTGAACAATCAGCAGGCTTGGTCACCCAGAGCTACAAAATATCTTCTTTAATTCCTTGTTTTCTCAGGAAAAATATTTGCTAAAAAGCTCCAGCAGAAGGTCACGGTCTCAGAGCTATTTTCAACTCAAGGGCATCAGATCCCAACTAATGTGTTCCACACTTGGAGTCTGACTGAGTTTGTGACAGGGAGGTGTTGCTTGTGGAAGAATTACAAATAATTCAAGGGAATTGGGCAATGCCTGACCATCAGCTGGGATTCGAGTCTGAAGAAAAATCCCAATCTGCTGATTCCAAGAAAGGGAAAGATGGAAAAGATGGAAAGAAGCTATTTTAAATTTCTGGTCATGTGCTCTCTGTGTAGCTCATATTGTCCTCCACTTTAGAGGAGTTTGGAAAGGATCAGCTTCTTTCAGAGAAGCTTTTTTCTTCCCCCTTCGGGATTCTGTGAATCTCTGAGGCTCTGATGGATCAAAAGCAGAGATGTGGAGTAATCTGGCAGTACAAAGATGACTTACCATGAACGGGTGTATTTTAATTGCATCTGTCTGACTGTGTCCATAGCAAGAAATTGCACAAGACCTGGACTGGAATAGTTCAGTTACTAGAATGATTAAAAAAACCCCCAAAAAACTAAACTCTGGCTGGCTGAGGTTCTTCCAGACAACTTCCAACATCCAAACCTTAGCATGGGTCGAAAGGCAATTCAAAAGTCAGTTTTGATGGCACCTTTCTTGAAGGTGAAAGACTTGCACTTGATGGAGATGAACAGGTTGTTGTCTGGGACCTCAGGGCCACAGGAAGAGCCCTGACTATGGTGGCTTTCCTTGTAGGCACTCTCCTTTTTCTGCTTATTATTTTTGTTTTCAAGTAGATCCAGAACCTGAACGGAGAACAACAAAAAATGATAAGCAAAGAGGAAATCAGAGAACAGGATTATTAAGTCTTATTTAACTAGAAAAGGAGGAGGAAAATGAAGACTGAAATATTTTCTTCACTGAAATTGGTTTCAATGCAGTGTCCAGGACGGTATTTTTAGGGGTGCACTGCATTACATGAAGTCTGCTTCTTGAGTCTGGGTTATGTCCTAAATTCAACTCAGGTGCTTGAACTTTAATTGCTTTTTCCTCTTGACTGTACAGGATGGCAGAATCTGTTAGACTCGTGTTTTAGGTGACTATAATCACTTACTGGAGGTATTAAATAGCTGTGTTGACTGAATTAGTGTTTAACTTTAGGGGAAAGGTAATTATCCAGGTGATTGAAGTTAGGCTCAGGAGCAGGCTGCTATCCTGAGATGGAGTCAGAGTTCCATCCCTCTCCTGGCTCTCTGTTATTTCTTCTTTCCTTTGTCAGGAAAGCACTGACACAAGAGTATTTTGCAGAGAAAAAGGTGACTACAGATGGGTATTGCTGGATCTGTCCTTTTCTATGCAAAGGTTTTAAGGAGAGAACAATTTAGAGCCAGTACAGTAGCACCAAATATGGTTGAGAGTAGTCCCCTTGAAGTCTTTCTCTGAAATGTGACTGGAAATTGGTTGATTACAAGCCAGCTCTGTCTTGGAGAGCCTTCTTTCATGCCATTGTTTCGGTTTGAACTTGTCTGTTCTTTATTTTTGAATCTGACTCAAGCATACACAAGGGTGATCAACTTGCAATGTGGTTTTCTGTTTCAGAGAAAAAAATATTCTCTGAACTATGAAAAAAAGAAAAGGCTGGTGCCATTGCCATGGGAATAAGTTGTAGTTACAAGGAAGAGGAGTTCTGAGAAAATAGGACATTTTTCTGGCACACAAGAACTAAAAAGTTCATGAGAAGTTTCCTGTAAGACGTTCCTTTGCTAACAAATTCAGACTGGCAATGAGCAAATCTCTGCAATTTTAGCTTGTTTTGTACTTTTTAAAAATTTATTTCACCTTGTTCTCAATCTGAGGAGAACAAATTCAGGAGAGACAAAATCCACAGATCAAAGTACCAAGCCTAAATCACTATCCACCAGGAGAAGCTTACAGTGGACATGAGTCTTGGAATTAGATTTATCTCTGTGCTCAGGCAGGGCTGCAAATAAAACCCAAGGGCTTTAGTAACTAAACACCAGGAATTCATTAGATGAAAACAAAGCATGTAGTTATTCCTGGAAATAGAGTGTTCCCTTTAACCAGAAGAGATGTGATTCCAGGTTTTGGCTAAATAGGGCTGCCTAAAAGTGAAGAGTATTTTAGATCCAGAACCAGCAAACAAAGGGAAGATTTACAGTGAGACCATCACCCAACCAGGCTGATTAAATGCAAATGAAGACAGATGTTGCAAAAGAATAAGCTACAAAGATCAACGATGAGATGGCTGCTGAAAGCACTCCTCAAATAGCTGTGACTGACAAATGAATTGGTGAAAATTAAAAATCTGTGTACACACAAGTCTTAATCAGAAGATGCTGTGATTTTTTTTTCCCCTTTCCACTATTTTGATTTTTAGCTGGCTCCAGAGCTCCAACATCCAGATGCTGGATGTACAGCTCTGGAGCTTCTGTCTTTGCATATATTAATTACTATGTATGGAAAGGTGAAAAACATTATTTCTTAGGTTCCAGTTGTGTCTAGAGAGCCCATCCAAGTCTATTCTGAATTTTTATAGATGTGCAGAGAGGGAGAGAGTAGATCTCTGCCAGTGAGCTTGGTGTAATTGCATTCTGCCATGTCATCTATGGTGACTTAGGGTTTCTAGTTTATTAAAGGAAGTTAAACATCTGAATATTCTGAAAATATAAGGCAGTTAGTTACAGCTGATATTGAAATTTTACCTGTTACATGAAACCAGTCTTTCTAAGTAGACAGCATCTCTAAAGGCTTTGAAACACCACTGGGCAGAACACATGGATTTAGGAGAACTTGGGCTGTCTAATCCTGTCCTGAGTAAATTTGATCCCATTTTACCTGAGAGCCTGGATATCTAGAGGCTTCAGGGATAGGTTTTGTGGATCACAGGCCCTTCCATTCTCTAAGCACTGCTGGAAACACATCTGCAACAAGCCATCCATGCATAGGGAAGGCAAGACATGCATGAGAAGTGTTGAAGAAGTCAGATGGCATTTTGAGCTCTCACGTGTAATGCCTTCATTGAGCTATAATCTGGCTGTGCTCCTTGTGCCCCCAAAAGTTGTCAGTTCTGTTTCTTTCCCATCACTGCACATGCTTTTTGCTAGTCTGATTTTCTCTGCATCTTCAGAATTTGTTTACAGACATCCACATTTAACGAGATTAGAAGGAAATACTGAATAATTCATTCAAACGAAGAACTGAACTGCAGTGACCTTTATGTTAATAAAAGTGCCCCTTTCCTCTGTGCAAACACTTTAGCCTTTGCAAAGCAGGGAATTCACTGCATCTGTTGAATTCACAAGTGGCTTTCTTTTTTTTTTTTTTTTTGTTTCTGTTTGTTTTGTTTTAAATAACTGCCTAATAGCTGGAACCAGCATTGTGTTCCTCCTGCTGACTCACTGGTTTGCAAAAGCTCTCCGATGAGTGTGACATCTTTAAACACCACAGAATATACTGTTTCCTTTCAGCCAGGCATAATCTGCAACGATTCAACTCCTGCAAAAGAACCGTGTGGGGAAAAGTCTCCCAGCTGAACACGTCACCCTCCATACCTCCAGCCTCTGTGCCTCGCACCCGACGTGCTGCTGTGCCTTTCAAATGCTGCTCACCATGGCAATCCATGAAAGGATCCTGCCTTTGTTCCAAAAATCGTGCAGCGGACGTGGAATTTGGCCGAGGCAAAAAGAGCCCGTGCTCGTTAAAGTGGATAATTCCAGTCCTTGCCTCTGCTGGGATGTGGGGTGCACTGACACTACAAAGTGCTTACACAGGGGATGTGATCCATTGGGACGTGGACAGGCTGGACAGGTGGGTCTCTGCAAACCTTCTGAAGGTCAAAAAGGCCAAATGTAAGGTCCTGCACCTGGGTTGAGACACAGGCTGGGGGGAGAAGGGATTGAGAGCAGGCCTGGGACTTGGGGTGCTGGTGGATGAGACCAGAATGTCTCAGAATGCTCAGAATGTCAGAGCAATGAGCACTCACAGCATGAAAGCTCAGCCACATCCTGGGCTGCAGCTCAGGTGTGACCTGCAGGTTGTGGGAGGGAATTCTGCCCCTCTGCTCTGCCCTGGTGAGGCTCATCCCTCGGGGCTGCTTCCAGCTCTGGAGCCCCCAGCACAGGAAGGACGTGGAGCTGTTGGAGTGAGTCCAGGGGAGGTCATGAAGATGCTCCAAGGGCTGGAGCTCGTCTGGAGCCAGGCTGGAAAAGCTGGGTGTCTTCACCTGGAGAAGAGAAGGCTCCAGACACACCTCAGAGCCCCTTCCAGTGCCTAAAGGAGCTCCAGGAGAGCTGGAGAGCGACTTAGGACAAGGCTTGGAGTGACAGGACAAGGGGGAATGGCTTTTAACTAAAAGAGAGCAGGTTTACATTAGATATTAGAAAGAAATTCTTTATCGTGAGGGTGGGGAGGCCCTGGCACAGGTTGCCCAGAGAAGCTGTGGCTGCCCCTGGATCCCTGGAAGTGTCCAAGGCCAGGTTGGATGGGGCTTGGAGCACCCTGGGATAGTGGAAGGTGTCCCTGCCCATGGCAAGGGGTGGAATGAAATGGTCTTTTAAGGTCTTTTCCAACATTCTAAGATTTTACATAGGGAATCCTTTATAGGGTAGTACATTGTTTGAAGTTATCAAAGAGTGAAAGGCCAAAAATCCACACACTAAAAAAAAAAAAAAATCCCTAAATCACTGCCTGGCAAAAAGCACCTAGATCGAAACCTTCTGCAAGGCTGGGTATTCAGGGAGAGCAGAGGCTAATTTTGTGATTTTTTTCCCCCATTTGCTATCTAATTTAGGAGAAGTCTCCTCTGTGGTCAGCATCAGCTCCATGTCTGGAAAATGAGGACAGAATTGGATTCTATTTTTTTTGTACACTTAGACCAAACTCTCCACTAAGGAGGTAATTTCTCATCGGTGCCTCTACAAAACTGAACACAAGAGGGCTTTTCTTCTGAGTGAGTTTTCAAGATACTGCTGCAAAATAAAGGATCTGTGAGTTTTCTTGTGTTTATGTGCAAAACCTTTTTATTTGCTTTTTGGAGACTGTTTGAATGTTTACTTGTAAGAATGTCTGCAGAAAGTTAAGTTGTCAGGAGAATTGGTGAGAATAAATATTCATGAGAATACTCTCGTTTCAAACTCTTTCGCGGCCATCTGTAAAAGCTTTTTTTATTATTCAAACAATGCTGAGCTTTTTGCAGATAATTTGCCAACATAAAAAAAAAGGAAAGGACTTTTTTTTCCCTTTTTTTTATTTTTTATTTTTGAGAGGCAGCTGATGCTGTAGTAGAAAATCATAATTTCTGATGAGTGATTTAATATCCAACAGTGACACAAATAGCCAGGAAGGACTAAAAAGAACACTACTGATGTGCTATCAGAGAGACAAAAATATGTTTAAACCAACTATTTTGAACAGAGAACAAATTAGTAAAAATACCACCTGTTTGTGAATAATTAAGGCAAACAAAACATTCTCAATATATCAAATAACTTGTTTATAGCAGCAATTCTCTTTAACGTTGCTGTGATGCCTTAGTGTTGTTACACAGCAACCTTCTGCTCATAAGGACAATTCTTCACTGTGGGAATTTTCTTCTTTTTTTCATGTGAATCAGGAGTAACACAACTTAAACAACTTTTCCTTTATTGGTCTTTTTATCTAATATCTGTGTTTTTCATAATCATATCAGCAGATAATCTCCAAAGTGCTCTGGCTTTATATTACCACACCTGCTTTTTAAGGAAGACTGGTAATCTCTTTTTCAAGGGAAAGAAAGTGTACAGAGGTAATATTTGCCCGTTGCTAAAGGCAAATCTGGAAAATGGGATTATACCCAAATCTCTTCTGTATTGCCGTTGCCACAAAATTTTATTTCCTGTTGATATCCTATTCCTTCTTTACATTAAGTCTGGAGCTCAAAGAGAGGGAAAATTAGGAGGATCCTTTATTTCTTAGATTTTTCCCGCACAAGGACTTCTCACCATGGTTGGGAAGCTGATTGCGCACCATGAGTTCTGACCCAGCTGTGAGTTTTCTCTTTTTATTCTTTTCCTAGTCCACAAGTGTTTTTGTTCAAGATTACAAGATTACTAAAACATTCAATGTGCTGTTAAACTCCACATTATCCTTCAGCAGTGATTTCCACATGTTAATTATTCATTCCATGTAGCTGTTTTAAGATCTTTAATTGATTTGTCTTTTTGGTTATGAGGCTGTGTAAGAAATTTTGCTTCCCTGCAGTGCTGTGTATTCCAGTGTGCCCATATCTCAAATTCCTAGGCTGTCACTTCTGCTGAAAGTCCTGGGGCCAGATATTTAATTTATCTCTACACTGAGAGGTGGAATCTGCTTTAAAAGTCGTTGGGATCTCTCACTTTGTCTTTAAAGGGGGATTTTTCCAAAGCACCTTGAATCTGTAAGAAAATTCCCCTGAAAACATCCCAATGGGATCTGTTCAGGGCATTTCAATTTTTCTGAATTTGGTCACTGAAAACCTTGAACAAGCCATAGGTGCAAAAGAGAGAATTTCCTCCTGGCCCATTGCATCAGGGAGGGAAGAAAGCAGGGAGCCACTTCATGGTGCCCAACCCTGTGGAACGGAGGCAGGAAAGAATTGCTCCCACACACTGAGTCGTGCTGGAAAAGAAGGAACTTTATTTACATCTTTGACATTTTATAGAATTCCAAAGGGATCAGTGGATTGGAGGGTGGAGTCGCCACTCCTCCAACACACTGGTCAAGCCAACAGTCTGTCAACTCTCTCCTCCTCCATGAAAATATGAAAAAAACCATTTGTTGATACTTAAAGTGTGGGAAAAATCTTGACACATATATAAAACAATTTTCTCAGAAAGGCTGCGCGGACAACACAACCCCACGTCGTCGCGGGTGAAATTCAGGGCTCAGGCAGTGAGATTCCAGCACCTCCTTCTGCAGCAGCACTGATGAACACTTGAGGGAAGCAATGTCCTTCCAGAGGAGGCATCTCCAGCATTCCAGGGGCCAGGGCCAGCCCTGCCATCAGTGTGGGTGCACCATGTCCTTGTGCACCTTCTTGGGTGAAATAGGTCAATGTGACAGCAACAGGGAACAGTTCCACAGGAAAATCCTTTCTCCCTAAAGAATAACTGGCAAGAATTTTTTTTTCCTTTCTTTTTCCCCGTTTTTTTTTTTTTTTTTTTTTATTATCTTTTCCCCTCTTTTACTTTTTTTTTTTTTAGCATCCTGTCCCTCATCTTGAGCTATTATTATAATTTTGAACACTTCTCCTGAAGTGCAGTCTCTACTGCAGACTTTGTCCTGATTCTGATTGATCAGCAGAGACATGGATCAGGAAAACATGGCATTTATATGAGGGAGAATAGCAGCCCAAGCTCAAAATGAATTTTCTTTCTCCAGATCTCCTCTTTGATACATAACCTTAGAATTTTAATCTGTTTTTTATATCTGTCATGATAACTGGGAGTCACAACCAGCTGGGTACTGTGTGGTTTGTGGATGGAGGAACAGATGGATTTTAAGCACGGACTTCACAAAGCTCTCAATTCTGAAGGACTTTGCACATATCAAACCTGAACCAAAATCGATAAGGATACATCTCATCCATGGCTTTATACCATGCCCTGCCTTAGACCCCAATTTGGATGTCACACACAGCAGTGAGTTTGGGCCCTGACTCTGAATTTATGATGAAAAATAAATTTCCCTGCCCACCCCGAACGAAACTGGCTCACACTCTGCAGCTCCTGTCCTCCTGCTCTCTCTCCCTCATCAATTCTCTTTTCCCTTTCACACATCAGCTGCAAACATCTCATTTGGCTGGGACGCTGAAGGCAGGCTCATCTCTGGCAGTTCCAGACTGTTGATTCAATCAGCTCTTACATCAGCACTAACATAAGTAAGTGAAAAAGGCTCTTGAATTTCATCACCTTGCTAAAAAACTCGGATGGATTTCTGGAAGGATTATTCGATTTGCTTCACTAGGTTTTATAAAGGTTTGTACACAGCATTTAAACTATTATTATTTACTTTTAACAAGCTATTTATGTCCTGCTCTCAACTGCCTAATCAATACTGCTCTCCCATCTGTTCCGAGATCTTGACATCAGCAAATTTCAGTTCTCTGCTGAGTGAGTAAAAAGGAAGGAATAATTTAAACACAGTGACTGAATGAGAGAAAAAGAGCCCAAGAGAGACTGAGATGAACTAAATCTCCATGTCCAAAATTGGCCAGACATGCAGGAATCCAAGTCCTCAACTTGCTAAGGACTTTGCTGAGAACATTGAAGGAAGATGCTAGGATTCACAGTAGATAAAAGTGGTTTCTTTCCCTCACAGGAAGAATATTTTGATACTCATTAAAGCTACTTGAATAAATTTTAAGTTAATTTGTTGAGGCTTCTGGATTTTTCTTTGCTTCACCCTGGAACAGACCCAGAGGCTTCACCCAGGCATTTCCAAGTGCACTGCTGGCACAAAGTAACTTCTGAAATAATTCTAGAGAGATGAAATCCTCCCTCTGTGAGCTGAAAGATGAGAGAAGGATGAACACCTGCATGTGCAAAGGGATGCAAAAGAGCAGAGGCCTGATCCAAAGGGAAGAGGTTGAAGCCCATTGCTGCCCTGCCATTGCCAAGGACTCAGGAGATACCTGGAACGTTTTACAGTGGTGTAAATCTGGAATAGTAACACTGAATTTTTTGGATGAGGTGACTTCAGCATGGACTGATTTCTCCTTATTTGGAGATGGCAGGTCTAGGAAGAGAGGGATCAGGGCAACATCTTCAGCCTGTTGGCATTATCACCAGGACCTTAGCAAGTATATCACAGAGACCACACCTGGGTTTACTTCACAGCATTTTTGGTGCTTGCTATCAAGGTAATAAACACTTAGCGCTCCAGGGGCAGGCTATAAGAGGGTTACAAGTTTCTCTGACAGCAATAATTAGTCCTTAGTGACGGTAGAGGGAGCTGAGGTTGTGCTTAGTCAGGTACAAACACCTACACTATACACACTCTAGTACAGGTATAAATCACAGACTGGATTTCTATGGCACTTTAATGTTACCTGGGCTGCAAATGTGTCACGGACACAACATTGTCTCAGTCCTGGTGTTGGTCTTACAGGCAGCTGGAGAGTGTTTCATTGGACTTGTTTATTGATCCCCTGTTTGGGATGGGATCAACCTTCCTCTCCACGTGCCTCTGCTGATCGCGTGGGAAAACTCCCTGTCTTGTTGAGCTGGACCCTTGGAGTACTTGGCAGTGTTGGATTAATGGCTGGAATCCATGGCATTAGAGGTCTTTTTCAATCTAAACAATCCTATGATTCCATGATTGCAATAGCTAAAGTCAGATGAAAAAAAATAAGGCTTGTCCTATCATGGAAAACAGATTCCAAACTTAAAATCCAACTCAGGTCTACAGACCATGAAGAAAAGGGATCCTTATCACATTAAGCAAAGTTTATGTCATTTGCAGAGCCACACTCAAATGAAAACACTTTCCAGACCTCTCCTCTGTAGCAGCTGAAGAAGCACAAGGTTAATCCAAAATCTCAAATCAAATGAACAGGCAGATGTTTGGGGCTGATTCCCTGGTGTAAGTCAGATGATGTGCCAGGGACACTGAGCCACACCTGTGGTAAGTCGTGGTGGAAAGCTGCCTCCACTGGAGTGCTGAGTTATTTCTTCTGAAAAATGAAGAGCTTGGTCATAGTTTCACCACTCTTCATTTTCAGTGTTTGGCTGAGCACTGATGGCGAGGATGAAATGTGCACTTCAAGAGAGTGACTCCACAGCGACCAGTCTTTATTACTTCTTTATACCAAGAAAAAGTGCACATTTTCTCCTGCAGTGGCCCTCTGCAGCCCCAGCCTTGGATTTTCCTTGTCACCTTCTGAGTCATGTCTAGACTTAAAATTTTGGAAGGCTTTGGAGGCACGAGATCTTAATCTCCCACATGCTCCTGTGCTGATAAAGAACCCCATCACAGCTCCCCAGAGCTCCATTGGAGACCCTCCACTTGGAACATGGGAAGTGCTGCAAGGTGGTTGCTGCTGCTAAAAGCAGTGGCTTGAGCTGTTACAGCTGTTTCTCTTCAGTGGTTATTCCACATAAGTCTGTGAAAGTGTTGCTGATTCTCAACAAGGTATTTACTTGAAATATTAAGGCATTTAGCCCTCATTTCAGAAGGTTCAAGCCCTGCTTTTGGCTGCTTTTCAGCCAAAGCAGCTGTGGTCTTTTGTGGAGGCTTTCTATTTATTCCTTTCTTTTCAGTACACCCAAAGAAAAAGAAACAAGTCTGTGATTTGGTGTAGAGACAGCCCAGCACAAAGGAAAAACTAGCACTCCTCTTCCCATCTGAATTCCAGTGTCACCAGATCTCCTGAAGAACCAAACCACATTATTAAGCTTTAACACCTTTACGAGAAAGATCGCTCGGTGTCACTGCTGACCTCTACCTCACTATCTCAAAAATGCCACTGTGCCCAGGGATTTATTATCCCTATGATGATTGTGTGCTCCATTTCCCCCGTTTTGTCAGGTTTTTTCACTCCTTTCATTCTGCCCAGAATGATCAGAACAGAGTTGATTTGCTGGGTGGATTATTGTTCCTTTTCAATGAGTGTTGCTATTTTGTTCCTTTTTCTCCGCTGCTTTGGGCCCATGACATTTTTTGGCGAGGAAGAGGGGAGTCAATGAGAGGTTGTATCTTGAACAATTTCACCCTGGTGGAAAATACCAATAACTTAAAATAAATATGCTCACTGAGATATCACATTATCCTGCTGAGCTCATGTACAGCGGAGATAAAATGGCTTTTTTAGAACTGATTTTTCTTTTTCCACCAGCTGAATGGAATATGAAAATACACTATTTTAAGTAACTGTTAGAAAAAAGGTTACACACGATGCTATCAACAGAAGGGAGCTGAAAATTAAATGGAAATGATTACCGAAGAACTCATTTCCTTTGCTACTGGAAGGCTAACAACAATAATAAAATAGAATTTAGAAGTGAAAGCTGAGATTCTTCCTTTGATGTCTGTATATTTTCAGTTTATGTTCCTTTTAAAATAAAAGGCCACATCATAAATTAAATGTGATACTTAATTTTTATTTTCTCTCCACTCAAGCAGCATGTTTTCCTCTAGGTGATTATTAAAATAATGATTCACCTCCCCAGCTGCTGTGCACTGGCAGGTTTTTGTTTGGGCAATGGCTGGGTAATGGCTGGGTCCCAGACAGGCAGAACCCAGCTGACTCTTGGAACAGAGATTAAGGTGGTGGGTTTGTTTTTTTTTTTTCTTTGTTGTTGTTCTTGTTGGTGTTGGTGTGTTTTTTGTTGTTGTTGTTGTTGTTGTTGTTGTTGTTGTTGTTGTTGTTTTGTTTTGTTTTGTTTTGTTTTGTTTTGTTTTGTTTTTGTTTTTGTTTTTTTTTTTTTAATTCAACATGTGAAAATGCAGAATGAGAAAGAGCTGA
>VYZR01011691.1:38474-82911 GCA_013400675.1 Oxylabes madagascariensis | reverse complement strand
GTGCTTTGGCTACGAAAGCAACTCTAGGATGGTACTGATGGCTTTGAAGGAAAACAGCAGAGCTCTAATTGAAACCAGTGGATGAAGGGGAGTGTTACATAACATTACACCAACCTGTATCCCTCTTTTCTGACCTTACTTGCCTTTCCTGCGCTTGCTTCAGCTTCCACAACTCGATGCTGTCTTTCCCTTTGTTTCGCATCTCATCTGTTTTTCAATTCTATCTTTGTGTACATAAACATTGAGGTGATGTAGAAGATACAGGACTCCAAAGTGCTTGTTACCAACAGCAGAACGGACCCCACTACAGTGGGTACAGTCACTGGGCTGCACCCAGTGCCAGTTACAGAAGAGCCAAAAATACACTTATTTCCTGTATTTCACCAGCTCTGCTTGTGCTGTGATGTGCCAGAGATAAAATTTCTGTGTAAGCAAGGAAGGTAGAAAAGCTTCCTGAGCTCTGCACTGAGACCTGCACACCACAAGACACACTTTGAGTCACGCACTGATGATGATCTGGTGGCTGCAGGTGATGTGGCATCCCTGGAATGAGGGAGCAGGTTAGGTCCCAGCTGGGATCTCTAATGTGGGTTTTAGATGCCCAAGGTACAAATATAATTACAAAGGGAGGAACATTTCAACTGCCAGGACCCATTCTTTGGAGTTGTGTTGCCGGACAGGGACTTTTGGTGACACCACTGTACTGCAGGAGTGTCTTGTAACAACTGGGCAAAGTTGTCTTTCCTTTCAGCACAGGCTGCAAGGAGCATGGTGGGGTGCAGCACAGAGCTTGGTTTTCTCTTCTGAATGCTGAGGAGCTGTGAGACCAACCCTCCTCTTGGAAGTCTTTGCAGAAGTGCTGAAATCAGGGCTGTTATTTACAGGTGACTCCCACTCATCCTGGTTTGGTGGATGCCAACAAGCAGGAATTCATACACCCATCGAGTGAGGCAGCAAGACTGAGGAAGGAGCACTTGGGTGCTGGGGACTCCCAAATCTTGAGTTGAAGTAGGTGGTGCTGGAGGTCAGACCCTGATGTTTGCTGGTGCCATGGTCCTGCAGCAGTGCTGTGATCCCACGGGGCTCCAGAACAGGATTGAGCCTTTGAAAAACCAAACCTATGGAGCCCTATCTACCATGCCATAAAATGAACATTTTAAGGAGGAGGGGAGAGAAAGAAAGAGAAGTAAGATGGGAATGGAGGTGCCAGGTTCAGCTAAGGCAAAGGAGCATCTCTGTGGGTACCTGGGCTCCTGCTCACTTCTGCGTGGGCGTTTGGCTTTCAGCCCTCCCTAGCTGTTATCTCTCAATCACTGTCACCACAGGAAAGCGTTTGCTGCTTCCCACGTCACTCTTCACACCCCGCAGGCACAGCTGGGACACACAGCGAGCAGGTTTGTGGTGGCTCGTACCCATCTCACCCCACCTCCCCGCCCCCATCCTCAATGGGTTTATTGGGTTTTCAAGATGAAGATGCCTTGCAGTGAGAAGCAGGTGGTGCTTTTTGTGGTTTGCATCAAAAGCTTCACACTAATCCTAACGCTGTGCCTGCTCTAGCAGTTACTCTACGAGTTCCTTCACAAGTCATGCTTACTTGTGGTTCTATGGGACCACAGTTGGAGTGCAGAGAGCCCTCCTTCTCATCAGAGAGGTGTTAAAACCCATTTCTCTTCAGTGACTTAATCACAAGAGGTGAACCAGCACCCTCCTTCCTCCTTCCTCCTTAGCCTGTGCTCTTGGGCTGTCCCTGCATTGGTGTCAAGACCAAACTGCTGCGCCACTGCAAAGAGAACATCCCTAATAGTCCTTCAGGGATACTGCCAGTCTTCAAACACTCAGAAATGCAATCTCCACTCTGTCAAGAGTCATGGACAGACTCAGGCCCTCACAGGTCTTGGCTGAGCCAGCCTCATTCAGGTGTCAAAGGAAGATGTCCTAAGTCACCCCCTGTTAATAACAACCTCTCCACAGCTCTGCAACCCCTCTGAAATACCATACCCCATTCTGAGCTGTGTCATCTTCTGGCACTAAAAAGGAACATTTCAGTCTCTTCCTGGATACCTTTGAAGAGCACCAAATCTTTGGTTTAGATATTGCCCTGTGGAGTAGTTACAGTTGTTCAAGTGCTTGCTGCTGCTGTGTATTTATGGGTTGAAATTCCCCTGGGGAATGTTCCCCAGACAGCACAGAGCCATTTTAATGGCTTTTCTAAGCACCTCTGTTCTTTGTCCCTATTTAATCACTTCAATGCCCATTTCCCAATTATACACAACATTTTATTAAACTGTACAAACAGCACTGGCATTTAAAAAATTCATGTTAACCGTTGTAATTAAACATGATGACCAGCCCCACAAACTGCGAGCACAAATGCCCCCTCCTGCATTTCATACAGCACAAACAAGGATTTCATCAGAGTCACTGGACTGAAACCTTTCTCAGGGTGTTCTGCCCTTCTTGTTGACTTCAGGCACTTCAGCCCTTGCTCCCGCTGGATTCTGTGCCTGCAGCCACTGCCAGTGATATCCCACCCACTGCCTGCAAAGCTGCATTCCTCCTGTTGGGAGATCCAAATTGACAGCCTGGACCAGCAGAGCCAGGAAGGCACTTCTGAAGGAACCTGATTTTGGGATAACTTACCCTCTAGAGCTTTTCTCCTCCATGGACTGGAGGTTGATGCAACAAAGCTCCAAATTCATGTTCTTCAGATAGATCCCAGTACCAACTTGAGTGACTGCCTAAGCCCAAATTGTTACAAAATCTTCTTTTTAGGCTCTGACTTGATTTTGACCCAATTTTTCACAGGTGTATCAGTGACAAGCAGTAACTGGGTGGTTTCACAAATCTCCAGCCTCAGGAAACAGTGCACCTTTATTTAAAAGGAACCCATGATGAAGGGATCACAGAAAATACTTTTTTTGTTTTTTTTAAACCTGCCTACATTCCCACAGACTGCAAAGGGATAGAACACACAGCAAAATGTCCCAAGGTGGAGGTAAGGGCCACCCTCACGTGATGTGCCTCCTGCCCTGTGATCATCGTGTGCAGCTCGTTGACCTGTGCCAAAGAGCTGGGACATCATTTAGAGAAATAGAAAGTAAAACAGACTTTGCAGGACCACTTAGTACCTTTCAAGTGAAATACCCCAATTCTGTGACTGGAAGGCCACTTTTACAATGCTTGAACAATGGTTTGAGGAAACATAGCTGCATTTTTCTCATGTGGTTTTAGGTTAAAACATCAGAAAACCCCGTTGAGATCTTGCCCTGAGTCTGGTGTGTGAGAAGACACTGGAAGCTTTAAAACAGGGTTCTCGAAGCATTCTGAAGCTTCCCATCCTTCCTGCTCAGGCACTAAGTGTAAACCTCTGTTTTTCTGTACCAATCTTGGCACTTCTTGTGGTAGCGATCCATTGAGATGTGGAATGGGCACCTGAAAAAAGTCTCTTTGTCCCATGGAGAAAAACTGAGTCCTAGCACCTGTGAACAGCATTTTTAAAGGGTGTGGGGTGCAAATTTCTTCTTCAAAGCTGTGCACACTTTGGAAATTCTGCACATGTACAAGTGGAGGTAACCAAAACAAACATCCAACCTGAGTCTTCCCTGATACCCTCAGGTCTTGAGCAAACCACTTTTCCTTCAGAAGAAGGTGGGTCTGGGTCAGAGTTGCAGAAATGGGCACTGACATTACCAGAAGCTCAAACATACTTATTTTTCCTTACAGAGAAACCTGTTGGCTGTGTGTACAAGTAGTGGGGAACAGGTTTTGGCACCTCCTCATTTGCAGATGCTCTCAACTTCAAGAACATTGGGAGGAGAGAGAAGAGAGACCAAAACATACTACAAAGAAACTTTATCGTCAGTGAAGAATGGGCTGGCATCTGCAATGGACTGGAATAGGTCAGAAGCCTCCAAGCAAAAGTACAAACTTTCACTGAGGTGCTTTCTTTCTGGAGGGTTCTTGATAAAAACAACCAGGCACAGTCTTCAGTTGACAAAGTGCTACTCAAATCATTACAAAGAATTCCTTCAGTAAGGCAGAACTCAGGAAAATATTTTCTCCATTTTAGGGTTCACAAAAGAAAAGTTGCTGAACATATTTTGGTCCATGCTGTTGATCAGTGCTCTGTCAGCACAGGACAGTCTGGGTTTTTCATTTAGGAATTCCTTGTCGAAGTTGCTACAGTCACTCGGAGATTTCTTCAAGAAAAGGAAAAAAAAAATTGATGTCAAACCACTTATAGTCAGGTCTTTATTACCATGGTACTGGTCCTGTCAGGCTGCTTCCTATGGGCTCAGCTTAACCTTTAGTTGGGAGCCAGTAAATATAAATATTATAAAGGAGGCACTGAGCCTGTGATCCAGGAATTTTGCCAGGCAGGGATGTTACAGCTTTGTAACATGGCAGACTGAACTCACCAATTGTATAACAGTTGTGGAAGACTGTATAATGAAAGTATGATGTGCTTGTCAAATTAAATTCTATTATTGTTATTAATAGGAATTTAATAATTTAGTGAGACTGTTATTAATAGTCAGAATTATTCTGATTTAGCCAAACACCTGGCTCCTGAACTGCTTTACATTCTGTAGTGCAATGAAAGATAGTCCTTTCAGAACGGGCAGCAGTTATGTGGTGAAGGGAAGGTGTCACCCTGCTGCAGTAACTGAGAAAGAGATGATCAATTTATGGTGTGGGTGTGCTAGACTTGGGCTTGCAGCCACCACAAAGCAGCATTGTGAGGATCAGGTCAGGCAACCAGTAGAAATGCATAATTTAGAAGACCTGAGATGGGTGGAACTGAAAGAAGATCCATCCTTACCACTCTTGGTTTGAAAGGAGGCTCCATCCTTCTCTCTTCTAAAGCTTCCCAGTTGATTTCCCGGAAAAAGGCGTGCTGGCGGATGTTCCCTCTGGCTCCCAGTCTCCTCTCAGGCTCTCTCACAAAAAGCTGGAATGTTGATTCCATAGGTTAAATCCTCTGATGATAATACAGGCATAAAGCAGGGTGGAATGTGTGATTATCCAGAGTCGGTGGAATGAGAAGAGGCCATAATGGAGAAAATGTTGGGATTTTTTTTCCTAAACAAGGAAGTTTCCTGATTGGTATAAAGATGATTACTACCTCTAATCCTGACAGATATACAGTCTGTTTGGGCAGAAAGATGGCAGCATGTACCCCAAAAAGAGATGTTCAACATCTCAGTCTGATGTAACATTGGTTTGAAGTATTTTTTCCAGGAGTTACCTAGCTTTACACCTTAGGGACTGCTTGTTGCCTGGTTCAGCCTTCTGAGAAATTGTTTTCTTTTCTGTACCAGGAGTTTCCACACTTTTAAGTATCAACAAATGGTTTGTTTTCATATTTTCATGGAGGAGGAGAGAATTGACAGACTGTTGGTCTCACCAGTGTGTTAGAGGGGTAGCAGCTTCACCCTCCAATCCACTGGCACCTTTAGAATTCTACAAAATATCAAAGTTCCTTCTTTTCCAGCACGACTCAGCCTGTGGGTGCAATTCTTTCCTGTCTCCAATTCTCACAACTGCTCTGCAAAGAAACTGATCTCTGCTGGTGTCTCTGAGGAGCCACCATCACAAATCAGGAGAAGGAAGACACACAAATCTCCTTATGGGAGAGGTGTGGTTTGATGCCCACAGGAAAGACACAATGACTAAACTAAATCTGTTCCTCTCTACAACTGAAGCTGAAGATAAACAAATTGAAGACAATAATTCTGGCAAAAAGACCTTCCTTTGATGGGGGGTGACTCTTACCTTCACCAAAATGTCCTTTGCATCCTTGTCCAGCCAGCGAGGGTAGAAGGGGTTGTCCATACGGATGGACTGGAAAAGCTCCTCTTCATCTTGGCCATGGAAGGGGGATTGGCCGATGAGCATCTCATACAGGAGGACACCAAAGGACCACCAGTCAACGGAGGTGTTGTACTTCTGCCCCAGCAGTATCTGCCCAGGAAGAGGAGCCACAAAGGCAGAAGTAAAATGTCTGACATCGGTTCTTCAGCTTCAAAAGGGTGGCCAGACCATGACCTTGCAACAGCTGCTCTGCAGAGTGGGCTATCAGGGGTGCTTCTCCTGGCCTGCAGAAGGAGCCAGAAATCTGCCAGGGGTGCAGGGCCTGTGGCTCCTGGAGCAACAAGGCACAGCCACACCTGAGTGCCAAAACAGTCCCTGGCACTACAGACAACAGGCTGCATGTAATTTTTAAGTTACTTGAACAAATCCTTGGTTAACAGAGAGATCTCAGATATAAAAGATGAGACAAGTCATCTTTAGCCTGCTCTCCAAGGGTTCAAAGCAGGCTTGTGAAGTCCAAGAAGACAAATGGTCAGGTATTTGAATTTTGGGACTGATTCCAGTGACACAAGCTGAGTTTTAGAATTACAAATGTGGCAGCATAAAGGTACTTTAGGACTATCAGTCATTTAAAATGGTCTTACTCTACTCCAGCAAAATCTTCCCCAGGAAAAACATGAAAGGGGTTGCTGATCTGTCCTCTTGAGACCAAGTAGGTTTTAGATGGAGGAATGGGAATTTGTCCTCAGTCAGTCCCTTGGTTTGTGCCTTGCAGTGTCACCTACACAGTGACATCCAGCTGGAGTGACGCCCTCCCCAGGGTCTAAAGGACCATCACCAAGTTCTCAAACTTCCTCTCTGGAGAAGCAAAATTGATCCCACCTGCCTTTAAATATCTGTTGTGGAGATATCCAGAGCTGAACCAGTTATCACTAGCTCCTTTTGTAGCCAAGGAAGGGAATTTGCCCAATTTTAAACATCCAGATAAATATCTACCTGCTGTAAAATACAACTCCTGTTTGTCTCCTTTGGTTTTCAAAGAACCTCAAAAACTTGCTCACATATAGATTTTTACATTGCAGATATCTAAAGGTTCACATAATGACTGTGGTGTGTAGGATTCTTATCAGAATTTTAGAGCTATAGAGGGGAAAATATAATTTTAAGGCAAAATCTTTACTCTTGAGTCCATATCTTGGTTGCAATGGGATGCTCTATACTACATCTGTCTCCAAAAGCGGAGATGCCAAAAGGACAAAAAGAGATTTGAATATATGATGTAATATATACAATGAGTTCCACTCAGAGAAAAAAGAAAAAAAAAGTCAGCAAGACCCCATAACATATTTTTTTCTGGATCACTTACAAACAGAATCATCCCAACCTTTCCTTCTGAAAAGAGAAATTATTTTTATAAGGCTTTATCTTTAAAGTATAAAGTATCTGGAAATTGAAGTGGAGATGTTTTATGACAGTCAGAAAGAAAAAGGTTTATTTTGTTTGAAATTCTCTGGGAAAAAAAATAAACTCAGCAATTTAACTGCAGGCTGTCTTCTTTTCTTGTCAGGTATTTTTTGAAATGAAAAAAAATTGCTTGTCTACTGACCCAAACCCCCCTTCTCTGCATGGCTTTGGCCAAGGTGCTGGGTCTGTAACAAATTACAGTGGTAGCAGCTGCAGTGAAATACTGACAGAGTCCAGTGCTCCTGTTTGTGGCAGGAGAGATGATCCATAAACTCTAGAAGTGCTTTCAATTTAGAGGTAAAATGTTTTATATGCAGTCGTTGAATCCCTAAAATAAACATGGTGCAGAAATAAAACTCTGAGCTATTTCAGTTTTTCTCTTTTCTATAAAATAAAATCACAGATAATGGATCAACGCTTGGCTTTTTTTGTTTTTAGGAGCAAAAAATAACTTTTTTTTTTCTTAAATAAAACAATCCTGAAGGGGAATAAAAGAAAATTGCAGCTTGATTGCAGAGCACACTTACACCCATTCTTAGGCAATAGAAATTCAATTGATTTGAAGAGACCCTTGAGTCAGCAGTGGTGTGGCCTCAGCCAGAATCGAGCCCTCAGTGCACAGTGAAGGACCAATGAATTGTAGTAGAGGGGAAAAAAAATCCCTAAAGGCTTTGACAGCTCTTTGCAAAGTAACAATATCCATCATGAAAACACTAAAATTATGAAATGGGATCTTGAAAGGTAAGTAACTGGATTTCAAACCAATGTCAGACATGATGCATGGATGACTTGTAGGTTTTTCTCTGGGCTAAAAAATATTTTCTTTGGCCACCTAATCAGTTAAAGCCTCTCCATAGTAAGATCTATCATGGTGTGAAGTTATCAGGTTAAGGAAACTTTCTCTTTTCTGGAGGGATCTAGTTCAAAACACCTACATTTTCTACGGGGAAAAAAAAAAGAACATGTTTCTGTCTGGTTAAAAATTGAAAGAAATAAGGGAAAGGGCACTGTCAGCATTCCTCATGTTGGGTCTGTCCCTCAATTGCAGGACCTCTCGGAGTTTCTTCTGCCATGGCCCAAACAGAATTCCCATTAAGCATTCTCTTTCTTGGTTTAAGCCAAGTTCCACTAGCACCAAAAAATGAACTAGCCACAAAAATAAGCAGTGCCAAACAGCAACACAGACTCCGAGCCATGCTGAAATCCAGTTTCTGGCCTGGAACTGCTCCAAACCAGGTTATTACTGTTTGCAACCTCTGCCACTGCACAACAGCCATGTCTTAAGACACTTTTCCTGTCCCACAGCACTTGCTGACCCTCCTGTGCCCCACACCTACCTCAGGAGCAATATAGTCAGGAGTCCCACAGAAAGTGCTTGTCTTCGCATCTCCAAACATGTTCTCCTTGCACATCCCAAAGTCAGCAATTTTGATGTGCCCCTCGTTGTCCAGGAGGACATTGTCCAGCTTCAAGTCTCTGTGGAGGGAGAGAAGAAAACCCCGTTCTTCAAAGTGGAAAGCACACGGGTTATTTTAGCAGGTTACACTTACTACACTTGTTCTCTGCCTCTATGTACTGCCTACATGCTGCAAACACAAAGGAAGGCTGAGGGATAAATGAGGAATTGCTCTATTGGGCTTCAGCACCCCTCTTCCGCATTTCTCTTGTCCCAGCACTGATTTATCTGCTGGAGAAGACACAGAGTCATGGAATCACAGAATGGTTTGACTTGGAAGGGACCTTAAAGATCACCCAGTTCCAACCCCCTGCCATGGGCAGGGACACCACCCACTAGACCAGGTTGCTCCAAGCCCCATCCAGCCTNAAACCCCGTTCTTCAAAGTGGAAAGCACACGGGTTATTTTAGCAGGTTACACTTACTACACTTGTTCTCTGCCTCTATGTACTGCCTACATGCTGCAAACACAAAGGAAGGCTGAGGGATAAATGAGGAATTGCTCTATTGGGCTTCAGCACCCCTCTTCCGCATTTCTCTTGTCCCAGCACTGATTTATCTGCTGGAGAAGACACAGAGTCATGGAATCACAGAATGGTTTGACTTGGAAGGGACCTTAAAGATCACCCAGTTCCAACCCCCTGCCATGGGCAGGGACACCACCCACTAGACCAGGTTGCTCCAAGCCCCATCCAGCCTGGCCTTGAACACTTCCACGGATCACATCACCCAAGACATCTTCAAAAGCTGTTTCCTTCGAGGATGCAGAATAGTGAAGCTAAGAAGGGCTTTGTGCCAGCTGGTGCTTCTGCCCTAACACAGCCTGGAGAACCAGAGCAGGTAATTCTCACTCTCTTCTCCCCTGGGAATCTCAATATTCTCTCTGAAGCTGCTGCCAGATCTCCCTGGTAGTGCAGGCTCTACAAATGTCACAAGGGGCAAGGACCCACAAGCCCTGCAGAGGGTCAGGGTAACCCCAGGCATCAGCAGAGCCCCCACCACTGCTGGGCTGCACCATCTGAACCCCAGGATTTACAAAGCCTTTCACACTCAGCTGCCAGGCTGTTGTTTGAGTTTTCAGGCTCTGAGCTACTCTGGGAAGCAAAGAGCCCAGAGGGAGGAAGAAAACAGAAATGCACAGAGAAGGAAATAAAAGCAAATGAGAGGATGAATTATGACCATTGGTGGAGAACAACATGGTCCTCAAGTGGGAACTAACTCTGAAAGGAGAGAAAAGCTTGTAAAGAAGAAAAGAAAAAGGCCGAAAGAACGGAAGGCTGGCAGGGTTTCTATGTTAATTTTTTAAAATCTCACCTAAAGGTTTTGTTTTTATTTGAGATAATGACCCGGTAAAATGTTTGAATCAGTCACGCTGCACTTCACTGGGGATGTGGGTAGAATTTGGGTGACCTGGTCTATGAGCACACACATTCCTGCACTGCCTGGTTTGTGCTATCAATCACTGCTCCTTCTCAGGGCTCCCAAAGCACCCAGACACATTTACTTGCACCCACAGCTGAGGGTGTAACTGCTATTTTTCACGCCAATTCACGTGAAATTATTTGGCCAAAAGGCCAAGTTGGATGTGGCCTGATCCAGTGAATGGCATCCCTGCCCATGTATGGCTAGGTGATCTTTATGGTTCCCTTCCAACCCAAACCACTCTGCGCATCTGTGATTTTCCACATCTCAGGCAAGAGCCCTAAACACGCTGACAACTGCTTTACAATGTGGGGGATTTTTTTCAGAGACGCTCCTCAAAGAAGGTAATTTCTAATGCTTGATGCTCCTGGGATGATGGCCTGCAATTGCAGGGAAGATGATTCTTCAGCCTCCCTCTTGTCTTGCTTGGGCCAGGTCCTCATCAGGGTGGGGGACACTGTGGTGTTTACACACTAAATTGTTGTCACGGGGCGATTGTTTGCTGCCGCAAGAATAGGGCCCAAGACAAAATGGGAGTCATCAATCAAAGAGAAATACAGAGAAAACCGAGACATTTGCTTTCCAAGTGGCAGACACTCATGTTGTCACCATTTCCAGCCGGAATGACTTATTTTAGTTACAACGTTGAGATCAATCTCGGGCTGCCAGCGCTGCTTTTATTCATCCGGTAGATCGAAGCAAAACAAAAAAAACCCCATCACCTACAGTTCGCTTTCATTATTTTGATGAGTCTCAAACTCATTGGCTCCAGGGACTGGAGTTTCTGCCAAAAAATGCCTCGGCTCATTCGTTAAAGTTTAAGCCAATGCTTCCAGACGTGGGTGCATGAGACAGAACAGCTGGATTCATTATTCTTATGACATTGCAAGAGATGTAGTTTCAAAAATTACTTCTATTCACTTTCCTAAGTGCTTAGTTTGCTCTGACAGAGATACTGATGACTCTGTGTTCTCAGCTGACCTCGTTGTCATTGTCTTCAGTGAAAAAGGGAAAAGAGAACAGGACTGGTTAAACCTTTTCTCTCAACGCTTGATACTCAAAGCAATATCACCGACTCCTGTGAATGAGATATTTCTTCCATCCACATGCTACCTAGTGCCCAAATGTCCCAATTTCCCCCCAATTCCCAAGGCTCCAGATTAAACACTGCACTCCTTTCAGGAGGAAATGGGTCCCAAACCCCAACACGGCACTGGCACAGTGATTCCAAGTAAAAATGTGAATTATAAATAAAATGTCAGCATTAGCAGTCCTGCCATAAAGTCACCATGTCCTGCAGATATTTTTAATTGGATTTTCTGAGAAGACTGACTAACAGACACGGCCAAGTGATTTGGGCACTTCAGAAAATTTTTTCTTTCACTCATAGAGAATAATAATTAGAGCCAGAAAAGTTGCTGAGGCCCTAGAGATGATCTTAGCTTAATGCCACTGATATTGATCTCACGTTTATGCAATCACCATCATCAGTCAATAAAGACTATAAATGCCACATGAGTACTAGTAAGAATCAAAGCTCGTGTTTTAAAGGGAGAATGGATTGTGAGCAAGTCATCCACTTCCAGCATTTGCTCTAATGTTCACACTACATGGAAAACACTGAAATAAGCTCATTTTGGATTCAGCAAACATTGCTGCTGTAGGGAGCTTCCTCACTTTTTTGTGACAAGTTATTTGTTTTCTGCTTTTAAAGAAGGCTGCAATGTAATAACTGAATTTTGCCATGAAGTTAAGCTTAACCAGAGTTCCCCAGAAATTCAGTTCCTCCTTTTGGCCATGGGAAATCAGCCTGTGGCCTAATTTCTGGTAGAACTGGGCACTTCCCATACACATTTTAACACAGGCTTGATGAACATAAAAATGCCCTCTGCTCTCTGCTTACTGCAAGAGGAGCTTAACAGACAACTCAGATTCATGATGGAGAGATGAATCCCATCTTCCCATTGTGCACAAAATTAATCCAAAATTAAGATATATCTCTGTCTCCCTGCTTTTGTTTGAGCTTGTCACCATTGTCCCAGGGTAACCAATGCAGCAGATGCACCAAATTTCTTGTGTGTGACTTGACCTTAACATACCTTGATATGTTGAAAGCTTAAACAAGGTGCCTCTACTGGGTGCTGTGTGGATGATTCTGTGCAAATGCATCCAAGGGTTTGTTTTAATGTTAACTGATATAGGACTGGGTTCTGAAAGAAGGATCAAAACTGCCTTTCCTACACTCTCTCTCCAAAATAAAACACCCAAACTCTGTAAAAGGGAAATCTGCAGAGAAATGCAATGCCAGTAAGTACAGCCAAGAAACAGCCTCTCTGTTGCCATTGGTGCTTGCAGGGAAAAGCAGAAAAGGTTTAGCACTTGGCATATTAATTACACTAAAATTACCTGTATATTATGCCCTTGGAATGGAGGAACTGGAGCCCACAAATGATTTCAGCAGCATAAAACCTGAATGACAGAAGGCGCAGGTTAGAACAGGAGCTTCCCAAAGGTTTTCTCAACTAAACTCAAGAAGATGGAAACCTTGTCTCCACAAGAGTCAACATTTCATTAGGTTCCCAGAAGGTTTGGATTGTCTCCAGAAGGCTTGGGGTGACTGCGTTTTACTGATGGGTGATGTAAGATTCCCAAAAGCAGGTGGGAATCTGGGATGGGGAGCACAGACAGACTCCCTGCCTTGCCAAACTGCCCTCTTCCCTGCTTTATGACCTGCTTTTCAAAGAATCCTGGAATTATTTGGGCTGGAAAACCCCTCTAGCATCAAGTCCAGCCATTAACGCAGCACTGCCAAAACCACTAAACCATGCCCCCAAGTGCTACATCCACATTTCTTGAACCTTTATAGGGACAGTGATTCCACCACTTCCCTGGACAGCCTGTTCCAATGACTTTCACACTTTCAGTGAAGAAATTTTTTTCTGATTTTGAAAGCTTATCCATAATATGGGCTATCCAGCAGGTCGGTGGCCTTTCTCTGGAGCTTTTTTGATCTTGAAGTCGTTGTTCTCAGCATATTTTTACCCAAAGGACACCACCACATCCTGCTGCAAAGAGGCAGCATCAGAGTGAAGAGTGAAAGTGCTGTTCCAGAAGGGAATGAAACCAGAGGATCATATCCCCCTCCAGTGTGGCACAGCTGTGCTCCCTCAGTCTTCAGTGCATTGGCCCTTAATTCTGGGCATTCAAATGCATTTGAAAAAAACATCATCAAACACTGATTTAAATGGCGGTGTGGGTTTTTTATTATTAAATTATTAAATAAAAGTAATTCCTATAGTCATTTCAATATTGACTTTCAAATTACCCTTTGCTTGCAGAAGGATCAAAAGCACCTTTCATTTATTCTAATTCTTCTATTTACTTTAATCAAAGCTAAATACATTTTTAATTCTCAGCTGCTATATTAATTTTTTGTTTAAATTTACCTTTTGCGCTTTTGATAGGTTTTCACCCCACCCCCTTGAACTTTAAGGGGAAAAAAGGGAAAATCCCATTACTTCTAACAAACAACAGCTTCACCTCTGACCACTGGGCTGGGAACCTCAGCTTAAGCAGGTCGTGCAGCTTGGCTACAGGGTATTGTAAAGAAGCAAGGTCATGTCTGAGTGAAACCAACTGTGTGGATGAGGTTTAAAAGTCTTCTGTGGGAGGGAAAAGAGGATGGGAAGTGACTCACTCCAAGTTCTTCACTGAGCTGGGAGGATGGCCTGTGTGGTTTTGCTGAGTTTGGAGAGGGCTGGGACAGAGAGGGACTCAGCTTCCAGCACAAGCATCATCCCCGCTTTGCAAGGTGAAGAGAGGGCAAATAATCTGCCCAAGATTCCCTCTACAGGGCAGCAGCAGAGCTGGGGATAAAATCGAGTCCCCAGTTTGCTCCTCTCTCGTGTGCACCCTGCAGGCCCAAAGGCAATGATAAACGTCTTACGTTGCTCTGGGGAGGTCGAACTTATGGCAGCTCTGGATATGGAACATGAGGTCTCCTCCATTGAGGTATTCCATCACAAAAAAGAGGTTTTCCTAGAGAAGGAGACAAGGTGAGAATAAATAAGGGGTGGTGAAGAGTGAGGTAAAAGTTTAAATGTATTTTTAAAAAAATCGAACCGCTCAGGAAGCACTCAAAAAGAGGAAGGAAAGTATTACTGTGAGGGTTTTTGAAAGAAAGCAGCTTCTTTTTTAGATTCCTCATTTCTCCTCTTGGTTCCCTAAGGCCATACTCACACTCCCTGCTCTGA
The DNA here is from genome assembly GCA_013400675.1 of Oxylabes madagascariensis. Classification (NCBI taxonomy): domain Eukaryota; kingdom Metazoa; phylum Chordata; class Aves; order Passeriformes; family Timaliidae; genus Oxylabes; species Oxylabes madagascariensis. The sequence continues at coordinate 68,502 of VYZR01011691.1, read as the reverse complement.
TTTCTATAAACACCATTAGCAAACACTGCAAGGCCACTTCACAACCAGCTGGGGCCGTGGATTTTTAACCAGCAGAGCTCCAGGCTCACAGAAAGGGGTCAGTAACTTTACAGTGCCTGTACAGCAGAAGGACAGATGGACAAGCTTCTCAGGGGACTAGTGGAAAAGGCAAAAATCACTGGCAGCTCTCCTCTGGTTCCCATCCCAGCACAGTATCCATCCAGTGCTGTGACTTCAAGCTGGTGTCACCTGCATTCCTACACAGCTTCTGTGGAGGCACCTGGGTCTGACTTTTTCATGTTACCAGAGACACCGACCAGACACAGCAATTTCTTTTAAGCATATGCTTGATTTTAAGCCTGAAAGCTGCTCTGTGTAGCTTGCTGGTGGGAAAAGTAATGAATTAATCATATTTCTAGATACCCATTGAGCACTTGCATGTCAGAGAAGCCTGGAAAAAGTCGGATTCTTGTCCCCAGTTGCATGCAACCATCAGTTGCATGCAACCATTGTCCTCCTGGTGCATAGAAATGACGGAGTCTCTCCCTGTATAATGAGCAGAACTGATCACTGAGGTTTCTTTTCCAATCCTTGATACAGAACCATGGAATCACAGAATGGTTTGGGTTGGAAGGGACCTTACAGACCCCTAAAGTTCCAACCCCCTGCCATGGGCAGGGACACCTCCCACTAGACCAGGTTGCTCACGTACATGACACTGATCACCTCACAGCTTCATCAGCCAACACTTCACCACCAGAACCCTGCAGAAGCTGGTTTAGATTGATCCCTTCCATGCTGAATTATCCCTACAAAGCAGAAAGGACACCTTTTTCTGGAGGAAAAGGATCTGTACACTGAGTTACGGTTTAAACTTCTGTTTTGTGAATCTCACATTTTGTGCATAAATGTAGGAATAAAAAAAAAAATGGATGCAGTATTTTTTTTCCCCTCAAAAGCCTCTCTGTTCTGTACACACCTGAAGTCAGTCATCTCTAGGCTATGCTATAAAGTTTATGAATATCTTCCTTGTGTTGCCTATTGCCCATTACATTTTTTCTGGGGGGGGAATAGAGTTATTTTCACTTGTATTTTTAACAGTTGAAGGTTTTTATCCGTAAGATCTAATGTAAGTATCTCTGGCAGCAAGCCAAGAGCTGGCTATGTTAAAAAACCACAAAAGTGCTTGTTCCTTTCAAACAACAGCTGTCTGCTCTAATTTGTGCAATTTCTTTAGCCAGATCCTCTTAATTACAGCACTCTTATTTAAATGGACTCACTGGAAACTTCACCTGTCATCCAACAAGCTCAAAGCCAGATCTGGCCTCCTGGGGAAAGAATACAAATTCCATCACTAAACCAAATGGGTGCAGGTTTTCAGTGTTTCTTGCACCTGCAGGGGGCTGTGCACGTAAATGAGTTCCAGCAAGTAAAAAGGCCAAAGGCAGGGGGGAAATTTAGTGAAGAAATGCATAAATCTTGGAAGCGACGTGAGCTCAGGAGTGCATTCAGGAAAATACTTGAACAGATGCTCTTTGGGAGGGTACACAGGGAGGTGATGGGATTTAGCCAACAACACACCGGCCACCACGTGTGCTGCTGGGACAGAAGAANGAAGGGGGGAAATTCAGTGAAGAAATGCATAAATCTTGGAAGCATTCAGGAAAATACTTGAACAGATGCTCTTTGGGAGGGTACACAGGGAGGTGATGGGGTTTAGCCAACAACACACCGGCCACCACGTGTGCTGCTGGGACAGAAGAAACCTCATAGGTCTTGAAATGGGCCAGACTCAGGTTTAGTGGGCTGGGAAGGAGAAAACCCCTTTGTTCCCCTGTAAAGTCCACTGACTTTGGCTACACATGATCACGCATCTCTAACTGTAATTTGAAATCCATGTTTATCCAGCAGAATGAGCCGCCACGCTCTGCTTGTTCGTGGATTTGAGCAACCATCTGATGCTTAACCAAACCCAGGGACTCTGACTTGAAACTGGGGACCATGGCAGCATCCTTGAGGGAAGAAAAGGTGGAGCAACCCCTCAGATTAATTTACATCCACGTATACAAACTCTGTTGCTCAACTGCCTTAAGCTGTGAAGCTGGAGAATGCAAACTTTACTTAGGAATGTTTAGAACTGAAGTTTACGATTTATCAGGTGCTACAGAGTAGTACATATTGAAAAGACAGACAGAATCACGCTGACTTTCCTGCTCTGGGGCTTGGAAGTTCCCCTTGCTTCTGAAGAAGTGCAGATGTCCAGAATAGCTCGTGGAGGAGAACTGGTTGAGATCAGCTCTACGTCATTATGAGTGGCGAGGTGCAACCAAGAAGGGCAAAGTGCAACAGCTTAACTGGAGTCAGCTTCCTAGGTCTGAGACCTACAGAGCCACAGAACACACCAAATATGGGAAGTGGCAAAACCCATCCTTGAAATCACCAAGAATTCGAGAGAGTGCTAGAGGTCAAAGGGTCGGAGTGGCGCAGAGGATGTTCTTGCAGACAGGCTCCAGCTTCACTTCCTCTTGTCCTGGGAAAGATAACTGATGGCTCCTGCCTGCTGCTGAGAGGCTCTGGAGTCTGCCAGCACTTGGAGCAGGCAAGGGGAGGCTAAGGGGGTGTTACCTGGGTGAAAATGCCCCTGCTCACGGCAGGGCAGTTGGACCAGATGGCCTTTAAAGGTTCTTTCTAACCCAAACCATTTTCTGATTCTCAAGGCTCGGCCACGCCCTTATCCCCTGCAATGGTCCTGCCTGTGGATGTCGAGCAAACAAGCAGGAATGTTGGTAAGACCCACACAGCTCTGCAGGAGGCTTGGAAAGAGTGCCCTGCCCCTCTGCCCTGCAGGCAGGTCACAGACAACTCGCTGCCCACCTGTGGGAGCATCCCTGGGTAGAAAATGCTCAGGCCAAACTTTTGGTCACGGTTCCAGACTCACACAACAGAACAGAAAAAATTTGGTCTCATGGCAGACCTCTCAGGGCCATCTTTCACAACCACAGAGCTCAAGGAGGACTGGAAAGGCACTTGCTGCACTCAGGGATGGACACTGCACCAGGGTAGTTATAAAATCATAGAAATTCTGAGTTGGAAGGGACCAACAAGGATCATCAAAGCCCAACTCCTGGCCCTGCACAGGACACCCCTGAGAATCACACCACGTGCCTGCGAGTGTTGTCCAAACACTTCCTGATGTATTTGACACCAGTTGTCTTAAGAATATCCATGTATCAGCCACTCCCTACTTCTAGACCGTCTTCCAGGGGCTTTCTCCATTGCAGCACTGGGAACAGGAAAAACCCTTCTGTGGGAGAGTGAAGAGCTGCTCCCACAGCAGACAGAGCCCTACAACACGAGGTTGTGCAACACACAGACATGGCAGTTGTGTCCTGCACAAAATAACACAGCTCCTGCACACAAAACAACACTGATCCCCCGCCCAGAGAGTCCTGCCAGGTGCTGAAAGCCTGGATCCCTGCAAGAACTCAATTTCCTGCCCTTTCAACCCCTCAGTGCCCGTGCTGAGCTGAGCTCCTCCCCACAGAGCCACCTGCTCCCTCTGCCTCCCCAGGACACGGCAGGGATGGAGTTAAACCAACCTGCTCCTACTCTGCTGCAACTGCTGTGAGAATGAATAGTCACTATCAGAGATGCTTTCAACTTTTTAAACAATGAGTATAAAGCAGGCAGCATTTAAATTGATCTTTTGAAGGCACATCCTTTAACAGGCTCTTAAAATACTCTAACCAGCTGGAAGCCCTCCAGAGCACTTTTCTGCAGAGATTTTCAGATTTTGTTTTCTTTGCATTTTGAAAGCACTTGCATACATACAAATACACAATTTAACACCATTTTCTGAGGAGCAAAACTTCTTCTTCCCAGGGCTTCCAGGAAGATGAATGTCAGAATAATTAATGCTGCAGGACAGAGCGTCTTTACCTGTGTCTAGAGCAGTTATCCTAACAAATGTCTCCACGTGGAGCAGGCTCCAGGACCTAATCCTGCTGCATTCCCATTGAATTAGGCTGTCCCTGGCCAAGAGAAAGGCTGGACATGATGCAATTCCTGCAGCTCATTCTGGTCTCATCTTTTTCATGAAGCTCAACACAGTCTGGGTGCCGATCCACACTTTGGATCTATTTTATTTCATGGGGTAGCTGGCAGCCGAAAGCCTCTCAAGCCTTTTCCACCACATCAGTCAGTGTTGCAATCCCACCAGAGCACCCCGCCCAGTGGGAAAGAGGCCAATGCAGTCCTCACCGTGTCTACTGGCATGAGGAACAGCTAACACAGGGTTACTCCTTGCTAGGAGGTGACTACAGGCATTCACCTGCACTGGAATTTACACCAGAGCAATCTAAACTTTAATTCTGTTCTCTGGTTTAAAGACTTTTTCCCTCCTCTTGTGCAATATCAGCCTATCTTCTGGAGATGGCAGCATTTCTTACAGCTGCCCAATAATCCAGTCCAGTCCTTGCTCTCACTGCTCATTCCCTGTTCTAATCCTTGCACTGTCAGCATTTCCAGCTGCGTGTTAAGCTGCTCATTTGGGATGCTCAGCGTGGTGTGCCCATCTGCTTGGTACAAAGCACAGGAATATATTTACACACATAAATAAGAGACATTTGCAGAGATAAAGGTGCAGACTTGGCTTCCACTTGAGCTCTGAGATCCCAAGACCTTTACTCACACTCGGAGCAGACAGAGTCCATCACTCACTGATAAACTGAGGCACTATCAGCCCATGTCTTCCAAGAGGAAGTGGCTTTCCCTATCAGTGCCCGGCAGAATCTGGGAGAGAGACTAATTTTCTCAAGGCTGGAGAAAGATTTGTCTGAAATTTTGTGGACTAAAAAAGAAATAAAAATCACCCGACCAAAAACTAAACAAAAAGTAGGCAAATCCATGAAACATAAATATTTTAGCAGTTGAAAAACAAACAAACAAACAAAAAGTTTTTTATTTTAGGAAGTCATTTTTTTTTCAGGATAAAGTGCAGCTCGACTGCAGATTTTTAGAAATCTCAGACAAAGCTGAATGCATTTTGGGCTGATTTTCCTCAGGCTGGACAGTGGGGAGGCAATGACAATATGTGTATTGAATATAGCAGTAATCTTTTACTTAAAAAACCCCATTGGTGAACTGTTCTCCTCTTTTCCTGGCCAACACCTTCCCCCTGTTCACACCACACAGGCTGACATCACCTAGAAGTGTCTTGCAAAAACTTCATATATTTGATGTTTTAATTACAGCTGCTCACACCTTCTCTGGCACAACCTTGTAGAAATCCCAAAGCTCTGCTGAGATGCTGCTATTTCTGCTAAACCACGTTGAAATTTTGGCCAGGATTGAATGAAAACTTGCCAGTTTTCCTGCCTGTTGGTTGCAAGAGGCAAAATCCTCAAAGCTTTCCCAAACGTTCCCATCAGCTGCTTCAAATTTGGCCTGGAATCAGATTTTTACCAAGCTCAAAGTACTCAAAATACTACAGGGTGTTTCCAAGCAGATGTATCATCCCCCAGAAAAAGTAGGAGAATGGAGCTAGGGCTGTTCAGGAGGTCCATGGCACACCCAGGCAGTGGAGCTGAACATCCCAAGGGTGTGAAATGCTCACATGCCAACCCCATGCTCTGATCCAGGGCAAAGAAATCAGCCCTGCCCCTCCACAGCCAGTCTGAGAGAGAAGAAAATGTAAATCATGCTTGGAAAAAAAAATCAGGAATTTAAATAACCTCTGAGGAGATATTTTAATGAGAAATCTGAAAATACTCATGGAAAACAGAGCCTACGAATTTTAAAATTAGGACCACACTCCCATTTTACAATTCTTTTCTCCTTCCTGCAAGTGTAAGAGATTTTTCAGCCAGCATTAAGCACATGAAGGTAGCAGAGCATGTGAAAAAGGCTCACCACCAGGAGAAAACATATAATACAACAGTAAAGCAGAAAATAAACATTTCTGTAATATTTTCTTTCAAATTGCAGTAACAATTACTTCTCTTTTGGGTTGAAATAGTCTTCTCTGTTGCTATTTTGCACTACAAGTCAAAATGCTTCAAGATTTAATTTGCATTTAGGTAAAGGGTGTTAATAAAACGGTCAATGAAGTAAAGAAACAGAAATAAAAGTGACTTTCAAAAAGGGAAAGCCTATTTTTATGGCAGAAGAACAGTGAAATGCAAAAAAGAATAAAACATAAGCTCTGGGATGCTAGTCATTGTTTTGGCATTACTGATTTTGGGATTTCACAGAATTATAAACATGTTTTTCCTCTTTAACATAACAACATCCCTTTAAATCTAATACAGCAGAATAGCAGAATAGCTCTCTGAGCTTATTGCTAAAATTCACACTATGTAATTATGTCAGCTGAATATCTGGATACAAAGATGACCGCAGTAAAATAAAACAGAATAATTCAAAAAGAGATTGGGCAAGGAAAACTCTATGGGCTTGCATTTATTCTTATGCAATAAAACAAGAAAAGTATTCTGAGTTTTGAAAGCACTGATCATTCAGACTCCACTGGAATGGAGAGGGTCATGAAGTGCCTGGTGCCATCTAAAACCTGTCTGGAGAGCTATCCAGCTTTATGTAATTGAGTGGTCACTCATTACCTGGGTGGAGGTGAGGAAGAAACTCATCCCAGAGCCATCAACAGATTAAAGGAATTTTTTTCCCCCTGGAAACATGTGGACTATTGAGGTCCTTGTTTTGTAGGAATATTCCAGTTTTTACTGTCCTTTGCAGAGACACTCAGCACCTGGAGCAGCTCAGGTAAGCCAAAGCATGAGGGATTCAGAAAGGCATTGGCATGTATGTTTCTGTTTGAAACTACTTATCTATCCAGTGAAACTTCAAGAAACAAAAAGAAGTCATATTTTCAATATTAAAATCCATAGAGGGACTCTACACAGTGGTGCTGTGGCTTCTGCCCATGGCAGGAGGGTTGGAAATAGGTGATCTTTAAGGTCCCTTCCAACCCAAACCATTCCATGATCCTGAAATGGTTGCCATAAAAGACATTCTGACAGCCACACTGTCCTTTGAGCTGGGGGAGGCCATCCAAGGCTGTCACAGCTCCCTTGTTCTGGGTGACTTTCCTGCACTGAGTGATTGCTGCTGGCTTGCAAAGGTCAGAGGAATAAAAACAGGAGCTGGAAATCCATCAGAGCCCAGAGCAGCTTTCTGGACAGCCCCATTCCAGCTTCTCTCTCTGTGAAGCCAAGAAAGGNGAAACTACTTATCTATCCAGTGAAACTTCAAGAAACAAAAAGAAGTCATATTTTCAATATTAAAATCCATAGAGGGACTCTACACAGTGGTGCTGTGGCTTCTGCCCATGGCAGGAGGGTTGGAAATAGGTGATCTTTAAGGTCCCTTCCAACCCAAACCATTCCATGATCCTGAAATGGTTGCCATAAAAGACATTCTGACAGCCACACTGTCCTTTGAGCTGGGGGAGGCCATCCAAGGCTGTCACAGCTCCCTTGTTCTGGGTGACTTTCCTGCACTGAGTGATTGCTGCTGGCTTGCAAAGGTCAGAGGAATAAAAACAGGAGCTGGAAATCCATCAGAGCCCAGAGCAGCTTTCTGGACAGCCCCATTCCAGCTTCTCTCTCTGTGAAGCCAAGAAAGGGAGATCACACAGTTTAAAGTGGCACTGATGGCTTGGGATGAGATGAATGGAGATTCTTTCTCCATGTCAGGAGGGCAATTCTGTGCTGCTGCACAGAAGTATAGAAAAAAAATCATCTGGCTTTTTGAGCCTGGCACCCATGAATTTTTCAGGCACTCATGGCTTTTCCATCCTTCAGGTTTTCCATGGCTGGAAGCACCCCCTTAAACAGACAGTAAATCCCACCTGGATCCTGACATGACTATTTGACTGACTCTCCTCTTTTGCTGTGGTCTCATGAGGGAAGCTGCAGACTGTCCCTGTTGTGTCATCCTGAGCCTGATCTACAGCTTCCAGACCAGGCTGGAGCACAAACAACATGGTTCTGCTGCTGGCCTCAGTCAGCATCCCTCTGGAGATACAGGCAGCATTCCCTGGAGTAGAAGCTCCCTCATAGAGCTGTGACTGCTGTGACTGTTTTATCTCTTCAATTAAAGCTTGATTTTCTTTGCTTTTGGAGTTGTGGCTTTGTATTTTCCTCTGAAAACTAACCCCCCCACCCCTCAAGTAGGAAGCTAATTCCTTTCCTTGCCAGGCAAGGATCCATTCCCAGGACACATCATCCTCACTGTCAGTCCCAAAGGAGTTAAACATGAATGCCTGGCCTCAGTGTCACATCACCTACAGTGGTTCCCAGACATTCCTGTTATAAATTTAACCTGACTTTTAACAGGTGCCACATCCCACACATGACTGGGATGTACCACAGAGGTTATATTTGTTTCTCCTGACCCTGCAGAAGAACCTCCCACTGAGCAGGTGCTAACGTTATACTGAGCAGTGCCTTGTGCCACTAAATCCTGGGGCTGAGCAGGGACTGGGAGCATCCTAACAAAACCCTGAACAAGCAGCCATGAGACAGTGCTGCTCTGAATTTGAGCTAAGAGATATCTGTCATCTCTCAGGAATGGTTTGAGTAGGTTGGACAGAGAAGATGAACTCTCAAACTTCCACTGTTTCTTTCTGTGCCTTATGTGTGCTTGGGTGTTAAGGCCATTGGTTGTGGCTCTGGGAAGCGAAGCAGTTGGTGGTTGTTGGCATGTAGGGCCATGAAAATATGTGCATTACTTAAATGTCACTTCAGGTTTGGTTAGGAGTCACAAGCAAGATTTCAGGTGGTGGTCTGTGCTGTAGCTCTGGTTTAATATTTTGGTTTTTGGGAAATTCCTTTCCCAGGAAACTTTCTGTAAACAAGAGAGATGTTTTTGTAACTGTACCTATGTTTATCCATTCTTTCTCACAGGAGAGGTTTCTTGACGAACATCTGTTTTAACCAATGTGATTGAAGAGGTTTGCCTTTGTTTCACCAATCAAATTAGTCTGTGTAAAAAACTATACAAGAGAGTCACATCTCAAAAATAAAGGTTCACTTTTTCTAGCCTTCTGATCGAGAGTCTATGTCATTGTTTGATGCTCAACAGCAACACTGTGCTGCCCCTCTGAACTGCAGAACCACCAGTGTCTGATGCCATTTAGCAGTGACTGGGGGCAAAGAAGTCAATGACAGCATGTTCATCCTCCAAATCCACAGTTTCTTGAGCTGGCTTTGATCCAGGCTAGCTGCAGTACAATGCTTCATGGTCCCAAGAGGTGCAGATAATCTGTCAGCATGGGCAAATCCTTACCCTGGCTGTGGGTGCAGCCTTTGCACATCCTTGGCCCAGGGAACCAGGATGCAGATTTTAACAGCAGATTTTACCTCAATGAGTCTTGGATGCCCTAATCCTCAAATATACCATCCCATCCCCAGACTGATGGGGGAAAGCAGATTAAATTTCTGGAGCCATTTCCTGAGTGCCTAATCTGAAGACCCCTTCCCTCAGCACCACTTCATGTCCCAAGTGGACCCCAGCAGGCTGAAGCCCTTCACCGAGTATTTGTATTTCAGTAAAGCATTCTCAACCTGTGGAAGAAAGTGGCAGATCCTTGTCTTACCTTGGTCTGGAACGTGCAGAAGACATGAGTGAGGAATGGGTGCTCCCAAGCCAAGGAGAGGACTCTCTTCTCCACCATCGTGCACTCAACATCATCATCCATCAGCACCACGTCCTTCTTCAGGGCTTTCACAGCAAAATACTGGTCTGTGCTCTTCAGCTCTGCCAGGAACACCTAAAATGGAAAAAGCTGCTCAGAAAGAGGGATTATCTCCTCTCAGAACAGCCATGTGAGGGTGAGAGCTGAGCTCCTGGGAATTCATTGGGGTACATCTTGAAAACCTTGATGCTTAAGGCCCCATTCTGCCATTAAAGACTTTGAGTTTGCTCCCCACACCCAGAATAGTTTAATGAAGTTGAGCGCTGGAGAAGGATGAGAAGTTCTTAGCAATTACAGGAGCAGGGTCCTGCATGCCTGGATGGACAGGACATGCCAGAGAGCCAAACACCTCTGATGGCAGAAGCCATCCTCATGCAAATGCTCCTGAGATACATTTCCTGTTTTCTGACTTCAAATAACAAAACACAGAATATTGCTTCGTCAGCATTTGAAATGCAAATACCCTGCACCAGATCTTCAGCAGGTGGAAAATGATGTCCACCAGTAGTTAGGCTGTTTTTATATCAGATGTCTTTCTCTCCTTCCTCCCAGTTTTTGTGTCTGAGCACACAGGCTGAGTCCCTCATGCTTTTGAAGGAGTTCTTCTCTAAGAATGGGAAAACACATCCCAGAGGAGTTACGACCTCTGTCTGTTTTAATAAGCAGGGAAAATGAGATCTGGAGCAGCAGAGGAGGGTTTTCTAGAGACCACAGAGCAAAGAAGTCTCTGCTGCAAGGCAGTGACAGTCCTGATCTTCACACTGACAGCCTGCTGACCCTGCTTCTATAGAATGAATAAATGTGTAAGATTCATCAAAGAGGTCTTTGAAGTTCTCTACCAGACACTATTTACTGAGTAAGCTCGTACATGTTTCAGCCCTGACAAAAGTTTTATTTACCCTTTTGGCTACTGCTGCATTTCACTTTGTAGCACCAGACAGAGAGTAGAGCCTAGAGCCTCCCTCTGTCTCTGCCCTGAATGACCAGGAATGCTCACAGTGCTGATGCTGCAGGCACCCTTTTTACCCTCGTGTTTGTGCTGGGCGCTGCTCTCCTGGGGAAACTGGGGAATGTGCTGCATTTGTGACCTGTGTTATCACCTCCAAGGAGCAGGCAGGCAATGCCAGACCACATACAGAGGTGGTGGTGGGAGATATCCTCATGGATCTGCTCCTCAACCTCCCGGGATCCCGCAGAGCCGGAGAGACCCCTTGGGCACTGAGACCTGCACACCCTGTCCCCTCCAGGGGGAAGTGAATCTTGCTCCAATCAAATGAGGGTACCTGGAGCAACACCAACACAGGAAATTTGTGGGTGAGTTTTTGCTGCAGAAAGGCACGAAATGGCCCATCCTCTCCACACCCACAATGTGCACTTCACAGAGATGCAGAAGCTTGCAGGCTTGGAGAGTCCATGTCAGCACAAAGGCTAAAACAAGGTACAGAATGTGCTTCAGTGGAGGCATTCAAGACTTGAATAGATGAACACCTGAGCAATCCCATCACATTAGACCTGTCTTGAGGAATGGCTAAGACTAGAAGACCTCCAGAGATCCTTTCCTGCCAATAAAAATGTTTCTATTATATCTGTGCTCTCGACTTCTGGTTAGTCTGGAATGTGGGTTTGAGATATTCTGGTTTAGCTGTGAGATGCCTCAGCTCTGGTCCCCATTCAAGCTGTGGACATGACAAGTAGACACAACACTTTCTAGTGGAAAATTTCCCTGTTGAAATTGAGTTGAAACTAGATGGTCTTCAAGGTCTCTTTCAACCAAGACCATTCTATGATTCTATTACTTTCAGGTATGAAAGCCCAACACAGGAAATATTTCACCAGTTGAAGAACTGCCTGCAGAAACTGCTCCAGATCATTTAGCAGGCAAAAATCAGCCCTTTGTCAAGGCACAGTATCCCCCTTGGAAAGATGTGGGACGTGAGCAATGTGATCCATACTCCTCCATATTGGCTGTGAAAATACAATGGCGAGTCCCACTGAAATTGCTTCTCACAGCTTTGTGCTGGCACTGAGTAACATGAGTCTCCTCCTAGGGGATATCTGCAAGGGGAAGAACAATCCACAATTCATCAGGATTAATGAATCCACTGAAAACAGGTGGTTCTTGTTCCAAAAGCACAAATTCTTGGCTGTTGCAAAATTTGCTTTGGGCTCCAGCACAGATCAGATCTGGGAAAGAGCTGTAAATGTTCCCTGCTGGGGACCTGCTGCTCTGGAGAGCAGAGGTGATCCACGCTCAGCTTCCCAGCTCATGATTCCATCTCCCTGTGCAGAGGGACAGCATAGAGACCTTTCCCACCAGCTCTCTGGGGATACCCAGGATCCATCTTCCTGCACAGAAGGGGAAGTTGAAGCCCTACCTGGGGCATTCCTGTCCTATCATGGGCAGTCATGAGAGAGCAGCTAACGGGACAGGGAGAAGGACAAGATGAGGAGAAGATGGAGTTCAGGATTCAGCCATGCCAGAGCAAAGATTCTTTGAAGACTTGGAGATGTATCAGCCATCATGTGGCAGCAGGACTGGGGCAGTGACCTGCACTGGGCACTTGTGAGGCCACACCTCAAATCTTGTATTTGGTTTTGGGTCCATCACTACAAGGAAGACACTAAGGTGCTGGAGCATGTCCAGTGAAAGGAATAGAGCTGGGGAAGGGGTTGGAGCCCCAGGAGGGGCTGAGTGAGCTGGGAAAGGGGCTCAGCCTGGAGAAAAGGAGGCTCAGGGGGGACCTTGTGGCTCTGCACAACTCCCTGCCAGGAGGGGACAGCCGGGGGGGTCGGGCTCTGCTCCCAGGGGACAGAGACAGGAGGAGAAGGAACGGCCTCAGTCTGGGCCAGGGGGGTTTGAGATGGGATATTAGAAAAAAATTCTTTGCAGGAAGAGCGGTCAGGCATTGGAAGGGGCTGCCCAGGGATGCGGTGCAGTCACCATCCCTGAAAGTGTTCAAAAAACACGTGGATGTGGCACTTGGGGACACAGTTTAGTGGTGGACTTGGCAGTGCTGGGTTAGCAGTTGGATGCAGTAACCTTAGAGGTCTTTTCCAACCTAAATGAGTCCATGTTTTTTCCTAAGTGTCCCTTCAAATCAGATGTTATTTAGTGCCGCACAAAGCAACATGCAAATGCACACAGTGGTGTCCCAGTCCCAATGCTTACCTTGCCAAAACTGCCTTTCCCCAGCATCTTGTGCAGCACGAAATCCTCAATGGTCAGTTTTAACTGCACTTGGTGCTCCTGCTGCTCCTGGGACTGCTCTCCCAAGTCTGATTCTATGAGAGACTCCCCCTTCATGGTGCCCTCCACTGGAGTCTCCCAGGAGATGCCTTGTGGCTCTGCAACACACATCAAAGCACTCAAATGAACCCCTGGACAGGAGCAGAAAATCCCCAGAACACTCACAGGTATTCTGCTTAGAGGTTTAAAAGGGTATTTCCAACAAATTGAAGTGTGGTGGCCATCTCTAAGTAGATTGGCCCTGCTCCCACACTGCTTTCTCTCCAGAGGAAACTTTACTCCAGTGGAAACTGCATCTTCTTCAGTAGCTTTTTTTAAGTTTACAAACCACTTTACACACTCCTTCATCTGTCTTTCTGTTTTGTGGCACCAAATCCTTAATTTCTGGCCACCTGTCTTCTCCAGCCCTTCTTGCTGCTTGCCATTACGATGTAGTTCCATTTTTTCAAGGTCTTTTCAAAACCCTAGGCAAAGCTAGATGAAAAAGGCGGGATGGCATTTTCAGGCTGTGTTCCTGCTCTGGATGTGAAGCATTCCAGATCAACCATTCCAGCCGGCCTGGAGTGGAATCACTCAGAGTTTTTTCAATACTCCACTAACCTGGATTTATAAGAATTTGTAAGAGATTTTGTCCCTCACTGGATTTATACCATTGCTGTAACTGTTCTAAAACACTGAACACCACTCAGCAGACAAACAGATCCACATGTGAAACAGATGTGAAACCACCTGAGGCTTAACTGTTCCACACCAGCATACCAGTTCTACTGGTAGAACAGAACAAAAATAAACACAGATGGGTACACCATTTATTTCTCCTTGGGGTCCAAAGGACACAGTCTCTTATTTACCATCCTAAACATCTGTTCTTGTAGCATAGAGGGCTGTGACACCTAGATCAGCTCCTGGGTGAGTGGAGGTCTATCAGTGGCTTTCAAAGCTACCAGAAGTCAACCTCCACCCAAAAATATGAAATCAGAAAGAAAATTGGCCATGGTGATCAGAAGGATTCCAAATATCCTGTTTAGAGCTTGGTAATAAATTCCCCACTTGTGTCACCTCCAACTAAGCACATACCAACCAAACAACAACAAAGCTGCTGCCCCATAGCACCAGGAGGAATTACCTTTTTTTCCTGTTGTAGATGCTGGCAAGGCCTGAAGTGGTGTCACATCCTTCACAGGAACAGGGAAGCCAATTTCCAGAGGTCCATCCCTGGAGATCTGTTCACTGTCACGCTGGCAGCGAGCCTGGAGCGCAGAAAACAGCAAATTTTTGAGCCAAAAGTCACGTGTTGAGCTTATGAACAACACCGTGACTTGAGTGGGATTCACAAATGCCAAGATCTAGATGTGGTCTTGGCTAATGAGAAGAGCATCTGAAAATGCTTGATCTATTTACCTGCTGAGTGCTCTCTATCATTGCCAGAGCTTCAGCCATTAGTTTCTGGTTCACTCCACAAAGATTTGCTACTTTTGTCTGGCACTTGTGATGGACATTCATGCCACACGCTGAAAGAAAGAACACGAGGTGTCAGGACAATGAAGGCTGCAAAGGGTTGGGCAGGAGCAAGTGCTGCTGTTGGCCAGGGGCAGAGATCAGCCACCTAAACAGTTCTTGAGATGGCACCCAGGTAGTTTTTTGGTTCGCTGTGGAGACTATTTTTGTATTTTCTTCTGGCCAGAGATTGCATTTCCACATCCATCAGCCTTTACAGGTACAGGCTACTAAAACTACAGGCCATTATCTCAGAGATAAACTGTAATCACAGAAGAGGATCCTCCCATTGGTTTAGGATTATGAAGACAGTGAAATATCTTGGGTCTGATAGAGGAAACAGAGCTTGCAAGTTGATACTGGGGGTGATTTGGGGAAATCAACAGTGTCACTGTGATGTTCCTTGTCTCTTTGGGAAGCAACTCATCATCCTTCTGGATCAAATATCTCTCAGTACATGGACAGTTATCCTCATTCTTGAAGAATGATCCTCCTTGAAGGACAGTCCTGTAGACCACTCCTTCACCCTCCTGCGTGCCACCTCATACTGGTTTTGCATAGAAGGGTGATAAATGAGATTTGGATTTTCAGGCTGCCACCCTCCAAAGACAACGACCCCTCCCATGCTCAGCTGGTGCCACCTTCACCAGGGACTCACCGTCACACTTCAGCCCCTGCCGTGCCAGGCCCCAGAGGAGGGTGCCACAGTGCTCACAGAAGGTGGGGCTCTTGTAGTTGTAGACTTTGAAGCGGTGGGGCATGTCGATCTTGAACCTCTCCTTGTGGAACTGCAAGACAAAAGCCAGGCTGAAAATCCACTCCTCATTTCCGCCTCAGCTCCGTGTGCAAAACCAAACGTGTACCTACCACAGAAGTTGGTTTGTCTCCTGCCCTCTTATCCTTGGGTATGACTGCCAAGGAGAAATTGTCTATCAGGCACACAAACCCGAATTTTGATACCTAGTAACTGCAATTCAGAGGGAATTGAATCATTTAATCCCTGGCCTTGACCAAAGGGCTGCTTGTGCCTTATTTACATACCCAGGCTCCCCTAATGCTCAGTGGGAAAACATTGGTACTTTTAAAAATTATTCACCTCGTCTGCAATGGATGTCTACATTTGTTGTGATGAATCAGTCCTTGGAAGAGCCTGCTGTAATTCTTTTAGCATGAAAGGTGATGACAAAGTTGGTTACATCTACCCTGGAGATGTCAGAAGAGAAGTGAGAGCAATCTCACCTATAAAAATTGTAGAAGAAGAACGAGCCAGGGTGGGACTGAGAGTAAACAGAAGTTGTATGACACAAGGTAAAGGGAATAGTCCTATCAGGAGTTTAAGATCTGTTCTTGCCTACCAAAAAGAAATGTTTAGAATAAACTGACATGAGAAAAATAAAGCAAATAATAGCAGAGATATCAGCTCTCCCACTGTCTGTTTCAGATAACACAGAATGGGATGTCCAAGCACAAATCTGAAAATTCAGCCTGATGTCCAGCCTAACATTGGCCAGTGAAGAGTTTTCTCCAGCAAATCTCCACCTCATGTCCATGACTTCTCTCTGGGTTGTACTTTATGCATTAGAAAAATGTTGGTTCTGATTCAGCAACTGCTTATTCTGCAGCTGCATTTGAGTAAATCTTAAGTAGGAGGTAATGAAATCACAATGAACATAAAAAGCAAAGGGCACGGATCAGATCACAGAGTTCTTAGCTCAGTAGGACCTTTTGCTTCATCAGAAGTTGCTTTGCAGTGATGTAGGAGAGATCTGAATGATACTCAGGATTTTTTAAAAGGAATCATAATAAAATAAAATAAAATAAAATAAAATAAAATAACAATAATAATGATAATAATAGTAGTATCACCTACCATTGTTTCTCTGCTATTGATTGCTGATCCTGTACACTTGGCTATTACTTTATCAATGCACTTCTTATGAATGGCAGCGTTACATTCTGCAACAGCAAGCGTGTCATGGTGTTAATAAAGAAATTCCTTAAGAAAAGATTAAGTAAATAATGACAATAAGAAAACAAAAAAATTTTCTTACGTCTGCATTGATAGCCTTGTTTATTCAGACCCCTGAAATGAACAGAGCAGTGGTTAATTCTGAGTTGTCTGAAGGCTTCAGTAGAAGAAGGGAGAGCAAATATTATCAAAGAAGGAGAATAAAATCACATTGCTTTTTATCACTCTTAGTAGAAATTACTTAATTTCATGATCCATTCACATCCTGAATTTCATGATATCCAAACAGCAAACTGGACTGGTAAGAAATGCCTGTGCATTTCACAAAACTCAAAAATATTTGTAAACAATAAATTAAAAAGTGAGGGGAATTTTCACAGTTGGAATAACAATTGCAAACCACATCCTTAAAGTGATGCAGTAACTCTACATGTAAGATGCCAAGAGTCTTACAGGAGGAGCACAGATACTCATCAGGAATCATGGAATCTTTTAGGTTGGAAAAGACCTTTAAAGTCATTGAGTCCAACCATTAACCCAGATCTGCCACGTCCAACACTAAACCATGGTCCCAAGTGCCACACTGACACCAGAACGTGTTCCCAGGGTTAAAAGGAGAAGAAGCACAGATCCTTTTCCATTTACCATACAAACTCGTGGCACACTGAGCAGAAGGTGGGTTGTGGAAAGAAGGTGGCTGTGAACTCGTGACACTTGACATTGTGGATTTTGGCCTGTTTGATGGCTCCCCTGCGCTGGTGCAAGGAGAAGAAGCTTTCAGTCTCACAGTCAGCCAGGTCTTTTGCATCTGGGAGGAGAGGAAAGATATTTAAGTGTACCCGGTCCTGATCAGGTGCCTTGAGAAAATGCAATTGCCCAAGCACTATATGACTGAAGCTGATGATTCACTCATGGTAATGAATACTCAAAGAAATATCATTTTATGAAACCCACAAAAGTCTCATTTGGATGGTTTTTATCCACCATTCCTACACTAAAATGACTTTATACTTGAGAGTCTGAGCTCCCTTGACTATTCATAATGCTGCTTTTGAAACGTAGAACAAAAATTTCCCAAGGATAAGTAATTTAAAGATAAAACTCTAACTCTGTAAGGCACTGAAGAAGCACACACTAAAAAGGAAGAAATTACATAAAAAATTAATAATTACTGATAAATGGACACAAACACACGTGTATATCTGTGTGTATATATATATTTATAGACATATTTTACAGAATCCTTTCTGTGTGCATATACATGTGTCAGTAAGCAGATATTTATGTCCCTAGGATATTCTTGTTATTTTTCCATGCCAACACTTGCATTGCTGTTTGCTGTGCCCTCGCTGCTATTCACAGTTATTTAAACTTTTTGGGACAGCAAACAAACCAATTCTGATTTCACGTGCATTTCTACACGCGCTTGTGCCTACGAATCTGATATTCACACAGGAAATCAATCTCTGTTTTGTTTTACTCCTGCACTGCACAGTGAGTCACACAGGTAACCTGTGGGAACTGCCCCCCTGTGTCATTTCACGCTGATCTTGGTATTTGTAATAGCAGCACAACTTGCATTTTCTATGCTTTGGCCTCCCTAACACCTTGTAACACACAGACAGCAGTCCAATCTATATTAAAGGCAGGGATGGTTAAGAAAATATCAGAGTGGCCATGGCTGCTTTCAGTGCTTCTCTGTTTCTATAAATGGAAGAGCCTTCCAGATATCTGCACCTCACAGCTTCATCCTACACCTAACAATATGAGAACTTTGGCAACAAGGACAGGAGAATAAGACCAAGCATTTGAATTAAACCCATTTTCTTCAACAAAGCAGAATGCAGCCCTTTTGATAAGAAATTTTCCCAATGTCCACCCTGAGTTTCCCCTGGCCCAGCCCGAGGCCGTTTCCTCTCCTCCTGTCCCTGGGCCAGAGCCCGACCCCTCCGGCTGTCCCCTCCTGGCAGGGAGTTGTGCAGAGCCACAAGGTCCCCCCTGAGCCTCCTTTTCTCCAGGCTGAGCCCCTTCCCCAGCTCCCCCAGCCTCTCCTGGGGCTCCAGCCCCTTCCCCAGCTCCGTTCCCTCCTCTGGACTCACTCCAGCCCTTCCATGTATTTCTTGTAGTACATAAAGCAGAATGATTTCAGAGGGAGCTGGCTCCTTATTTGCCTGTTCTGTCTTGTTTAGCATAATCGGAATATCTGCCATTTAGCGGTAAACCAGCCAAAAAATCTGCCTTGCAAATCACGGAAGAACAGTCACCATGCAATAAAAATTACTTTTCTGGAGTTTTCGTTTCAAACAGTTATGTTTGTTGCTATGGATCAGTCAGTAATAACATAGGCACTGCTTTTGGTGAAGACACCATGTCTGCCCCATAGCCCAGAAATCACAGCCATAAATTAACAAACAGAATCACTTGCCACTTATTTCCAGGAAGTATCTTGCATTCATCAGCATTCGCCCTTGAGGCTTGAGTTCTAGCTGGTTGAGATAAGTGAAAAGCAAGAAAAAAAGTCCATTAAACAGTCATTCAGAGAAGGAAAAATCATTTCAGATGACTTTCAAGCTATCTCCTTTTCCCAGTGGGAGCTGATGAATAGCAATGAATGCTAATTTTCAGGTTGCTCATACTCATGTGAGGCAAGAAGGCAGGGTAGGAGTAACTACAGAGAGAGGAGGGTTGATCATCTCATATCAAACACTCAGAGCAGCATGATAGGAGAGATGAATGTGATTAAACCGCAGAAGATGTGGGCAGCTTTTTAGACACCAAATTAGGACCAGCACTATTTATAGAGAAAATTTGTTCCCAATGGATCCTGCAAGGGGAAAGTGGGAGCAGTTCAAAAAACCCAGCTGGCTTCAGGTGATGCTGAAATCTTTTAGGTATTCAGTTCTGCAAGTCTAACTTCTTTACAGTCAACCTGAGGGATGGTACAAGCTTATTCAGGAATTTTCTGGGGCCTTCCCACTGGCCTTGGCAATTCCCACCTACCTTACTCATCATCCATAAGTACCTTTGGAAATCTGAATCCACTGAACCATGTATAATCTGGATACTACATTTTAAAGATTTCTGCCAAGATCTTTCTTGCTTGGACTACCAGGGAACACAACCTTACATTTAGCATTCTTGTGAAGACTGTTCAAATTTATGCCACCGTAACTTCAGTGATTTTTAAGGAGTTGCTTTGACATAACTCTGAACTCAGGCAGCTGTGAATCAGCTACTTGATATTAGATAAAATTTTTAAAGCTGTTTCCCCAGAGAACATAAAATAACTCATGTTCAGCCAGTCATACCAACATTTGTTCCCAGTGGGTTTCCTCAGCAAAGATTAATACATGAACACAGCTCACCTGAAGCAGGATCCTCACTAGCACAGGGCAGGTTTCGATTAAAATAAAAGTGCCAAGCTCGTCTCTTCTGACAAGTCTCTCCCTCAAGTCACACCCAAGCAGTCTCAAAACATTATTCCAGCCAGTCCCTGCTGTGCTGCTGGTGACAGCCACAGCCTGGCACAGGCACAAGGACACATCCCCTTACCCTGCAGCAGCTCCCCAGCACATCCTGCAGGAGAAGAGAGTGACGCTCACCCATATCTCTGTCTTCCCATTGCTCTTTTTGCACCTCTCTGCCAGCACCTTGAGCTCCACTGTGGTCTCTGAGACCATTTCAGCACTTTTGTCCTTGACCACGATGTGCATGACCCGGCCATTGTTGATGTGGGCATCGAAAGTGCTGTTCCAGGGTGGGTACATGGTGGGCTTCTTCTGCACGTACACTTGGCCATTCTCTGTCGAGAGGGAGAACACAAATCCATGCAGTGAGGGTTGTTCATGAGACCAAATACAGACACCTACCCTAAAAAAGGTAATTTCCACCCTTGACTCCATCAGTTCTGCTGAGGAGATCTCTAATGCCAACTCCAACACCATAAATATCCACTTCTAATCAAGTGAATCCCATCCCAGACAACTGCCATGTTCATCATCTGTCCCAAGGCATTGCAAAATGAGACAGGGTTGCTTCAAACCCCCCAAAAGCTGGGCGCACTTTGGAGTTAATGTCCAGCCCAGTAGCTAACTAAGGGATGCTAAAACATGAACATCCATCTCGCAGATCTGTAACGATCCCACAAGGATGCAGAGTTTTCAACAAAGCAAACTCTCCCTAATACTCTGATCTCTCTTCCTTCACAGCATCTTAATATGGTGATGGGTAAAAGAATGGCTATCTCTGAGCTTCGCAGAGGGTTCTCTCCAACTGGGCCTCTCTGAAAAGTGTCTCAGCCAGATTTATTTATCTCACAGAGCCAGTTTTGCTTCACACAGCCCTGTAAAAGTCTTGGATGCTTGCTNGGTAATTTCCACCCCTGACTCCATCAGTTCTGCTGAGGAGATCTCTAATGCCAACTCCAACACCATAAATATCCACTTCTAATCAAGTGAATCCCATCCCAGACAACTGCCATGTTCATCATCTGTCCCAAGGCATTGCAAAATGAGACAGGGTTGCTTCAAACCCCCCAAAAGCTGGGCGCACTTTGGAGTTAATGTCCAGCCCAGTAGCTAACTAAGGGATGCTAAAACATGAACATCCATCTCGCAGATCTGTAACGATCCCACAAGGATGCAGAGTTTTCAACAAAGCAAACTCTCCCTAATACTCTGATCTCTCTTCCTTCACAGCATCTTAATATGGTGATGGGTAAAAGAATGGCTATCTCTGAGCTTCGCAGAGGGTTCTCTCCAACTGGGCCTCTCTGAAAAGTGTCTCAGCCAGATTTATTTATCTCACAGAGCCAGTTTTGCTTCACACAGCCCTGTAAAAGTCTTGGATGCTTGCTCAAGGTATAGTCTATATCACAGTTACCCTCTGCAAATGCTCAACCCATCAAATGCTGAGGCTGAAGGAATAAGAGAAAAAAAGCAGCAAACCTGTGACCCCTGTCTAAAAACCCTGCTCCTATTTCCAGTAATCCCAGATGGAAAAGAAGATGCAGCTGATAGCCTGGAAGGTGACACATGCTGAAGAAATTTTTTCCCTAAATGAGAGGACTAATTCACAAAAAATCAGACAAAAATGAGACGTAAACTTTCCAGCACCCCGGAAAACAGAAATCTCAGCAAAGGACCATTATTCCTTTGCTGCATCAGTGGAAAAGCCGCAGATGTGAGACACAGCCCTTGCAAAACAAGTGCTTTCATTTGCGTTGCACTCCAGGACACCAGGCTTGAATAAACAAACCCTGGAATGCGAACGAACTGCCCGATAGATGGGATCAGACAGTCACCCCTGGTGCGTCCCCGCTGACGGCTGTGGAATTCTGCCAGGGATTAACCTAACCCCGGGTTCCTGAAAAAATGAAACAGCAACTGTCTTTCCCGGGGAGCAGCTTCCACTGGAGCTGGGAGCGCTTTTCCTGGAGGCTTTGCTGAGTTCAAACACGGAGCAGGATCCTTCATGAAGCAAATGTCACCAAGGCAGGTGGCAAAATGGCACCCGGCCAGGTGGCTTGTGAAGGCAGAAGACACTTTTAAAGGGCAGACTCTTTTTATATCTCAGAGGCACATATAATTTCTGAAATATTTTGTTGTCAATTATAAATCGCTGTAACACCTCCAACTGTATGGAGGTGTGGTTTGTTATTAGTTTTTGTTTGTTGTTTGTTTGTTTGTTTGTTTGTTTGTTTGTTTGTTTGTTTGTTTGTTTGTTTGTTTGTTTGTTTGTTTGTTTGTTTGTTTGTTTGTTTGTTTGTTTGTTTTTGTTTTGTTTGTTTGTTTGGTTGATTTTTTTGTTTTGGTTGTGTTGGGGAGGGATTGTATTATAATTGACAGGGTCCCTTTTACAAAATAAGCAAGTGGAAAAATGTAAAAGGCTGCCCAAGATCTATCCAGAGCTTCTGAAATTCCTCACTGTGATCTTGCTGTGACATCCCTGTGTCCAAAGAGGATGTTCATCACTCCCAGATCCCTGGGGACCTCCGTCCCAATGACCTTTTCATTATGGCTGGTTGACAAGGGACAGCCTTTGGCATGAACCCAAAGTCAAACTCCCTGTTTCTGGAAACCAAACATATTTATCATCTACCACTGTTCTGTTTGCAAAAACCCAACCAACCAACCAACCAAAAGCAAAACTAAGAAACCCCAGACTTTGCCAGTGCTAAACATAGAACCAGAGAATGGTTTAGGTTGGAAGGGACCTTAAAAACCATCCAGTTCCATCCCCCTGCCAAAGGCAGCGACAATTTCCAATAGACCAGGCTACTCCAAGCCCTGTCCAACCTGGCCTTAAACACGTAGGCATGTCCTGCTCTGCTCAGCAATCATTTCTGCTCTGAAAAACTTCTTCATGGTCAGAGCACAAGGCTGGTGGTCAGGATGATTTGCATCTCTCACCAGCTGTGCAGCTGGTCCACTCCTACTTTTTGGTCATGCCAATATTTTAGCCAAAATTTACATATATATCAGGGAGATATCTATATCTATATCTATATCTATATCTATATCTATATCTATATTTTTTTTTTAATCCCATTACAACTGAGTAGCAAGTGTTTTGTCAAACCAGGGAGCTGGAGAGCAAGTTACGGCCAAAAGAAAAATAATCATGAAGCAGGGATAAGACACAGTTTAGTGGTGGAACTGGCAGTGTTGGATTAACAGCTGGACATGATGTTCTTGGAGGTCTTTCCCAATCTTACTGATTCCATGATTCTACCTCAAATATATTTAGTTAATGTTTGTCTGGAGACCTTTTGCCTTCCTGAAGCCTGTTAGAGCATGACAGCTCCTGGGGATGGTCATGCTGAGAGCATTCCTGGCATTCAGAGCCAGGCTCATCTCCCTGCACGTCAGACGTAGACCTCTGAGTGGTCTGTGTGGTCAGGGGAGGGCACGGGGCTTTTCCAGGGTGTGATTCACCACACGCATCACGGTCGTGCTCCTCAGGCTGGGATTGCTCACACGTCAGTATCTGGGAATTACAGGGCAGATGGATTCCGTGCTGGCCTCACTTTTCTCAGTCCCCTTAAGGTAGAGTTGGCCATCCACACACTTCAACACCCTCCAGCAGCAGCAGATTAACTCCTCCCACGACTGCTTCTGCCCACCCTAGGAGGGGAGTCTGAGGTTGATGCCTTAGGTTTTAGTCTTCGTATTTTCCAGATTCTGTACTGCCTTAGTGTGTGACTTTGAACTTCATATGAAGTGTTAGCAAGTTCTCTTCACAGTTTAATTAGACAAAATAATCGTTTTCTGGCCTGAAAACCAAGGATACCGTTGCAGCTTCAGGCCCAAAAAGTATCAACAACAGTAAATTGAGGAGAGCAATCTGGAAGGGTGGAACTTCATAACCTGAAGCTGTAATTGGACAATTAACCCCAATATGTAAATGGACCAAAACTTATAAAAGTGTGAAAACTCATGCCCAGTCGTCCATTTTGTGACCATTTTGAGTCCATCTTGGGCAGAACCCTGGCCAGGCTCTTGTACTGCCAAAGGTGTATCCTTAAAGGCCTTCTAATAATTACCAACTTTATTCCTTTAACTTCTGTCCGGCCTCTGTTCCAGTTTGCCTCTTTAGGCATTAAGGTGAATCAGTCCCAGGACTGATGGGATGAGTCCCTCTGGCTGTCCCACCATGCTCTGAGGCATCATCAGATGAAATTACATCCCAGCAAACAGAAACCTCCTAAAGCAAAAAGTCACTTTTCCTACGCTCAGCCGTCACTAATGGAGAAAAGTTCCCTCAAACACAATTTTTTATTTTTTGTTGGTAGAGAATTTACTATAATAATAATTAAAATAATTATAATTATTACAGTAATAATTAAAATAACTATAATTAATTTAATAATTATGATTATTGACTATGAGGCGCACAAAAATTATATCCCTTAGAAAATACTTTTGTGTTTGTTGGATACCAGAAAACACTTTCAGCTCTGTGTCAGACAAATAAATATAGGTCTGTTCTGACCAAATTGATTTTATTCTGTTTTGAACTGGCACAGGTTTCAATTTGAGTTATGGCTTTCAAAAGCCTCATTAAAGCAAACAGCTAAGCTCTGCACAGAGCTAAAATAGAAGGTATTTTCTGATAAAAGTGAGATCTTAGGGATATCTTGGCATGCAGTATTTTATTTCCTTTTGAATTTACCATTCACCACATCTTCCATTATTATTTAAAATATCACTTAAGGTAAGACAAAGTTCAATGTGATAAATGCTGACTCTCAAACAAAAAATGAACCCCAGTGAAACACTGAACTATTTTAAAATTCTAATTTTTTTAAACTACTTTAACATCCTCTGGGGATTACAGTCATGAGGATTCTCAACAAACAGGGATTTCTGAGTGGATTTTATTTTTCAAAGAATCACAGCAGTCAAATTAGAAATTTATCAAAGATTTAAGCTAAATATCAGCCAATATAAGTAATTCCCTAACACTGAAGGTCTTGCTCTTCATGATTCTTCAAAAGCACAACTGGAGAACTTTTGATCCTTTTACTGGAATTATTTTCATGCGTAAGACATATCATAAATGCTTTCCAAAGGAGGACTCATCAGTGTTGTTCAATCGGGATAAATGTGCAATAGTCCACAGATCCAGACACAGCAAACAGCTTCTCAGGAGGTTTCATTTTTTAACCTTTTACACAGCACAACAGTTACACAGAGAAATTAACTCTTTCTGCAGAACTGGGCTGTTTGAGTGCCTTTTTTAATTTTTTTTTTTTCTTTCACTATGGAAGTGGCCAGGTCTGTCAGTTTCCCCCAAAAAAGTGATTAACAAAGATGGCCCTGCCAGAATATTTTAGCACACTCAGATTTCACCTGTCTGGAGTCCCACTGACAAACCAGCAACTGCTCCTGGAAGGGTGAAACCGAATACAGCTCAGCTCATCTGCTCTCTCACATGCTTGGGCTTGTAATGCAGCTGGTAATATCCTCAAATTGAAGATACAGATTTGTTTGGCACCATCTTAAAATCAGATTGCCTTGCAGACCACGCCAAACCCAAACTTGCACAGTGCTGGGACACGCAAAGGGCTTCACAAACCTTTATAAAAAGTGGGGTTGGAAATGGATGATCTTTGAGGTCTCCTCCAAGCCAACCGATTTTATGGCTCATTCTGTGATTTACCAGCGTGTTACCTACACACCAGAAATGACACAGAAAAGCCCAGAAAAGCACAGAAATGACTTATAAAAGCCCCCAGCCACACTTAACCCCTCCCCACTCACCTGACTCCACGGCTTCTTTAACCATCACGGCGCAGTAGGGGTTAATCACCTCCCCCTGGGACGGCAGGTAAGGGCCACTGTCATAGTTGGACAAACCAATACGCAGGAAGGGAGACATGACAAGTCCTGTGCCAGACAAAAGACAGGCGACACTTGGGAGAGAGTCTAAAAATTCCTTTGGTTTTGACCAGCGCCTTATCTCCGTGGGACAGCGGGACGCCGGCCGCTAGTTATCCATCCAGCTGGAGCCTCTCAGGCTTCCTTCCACCGACTGACCCAGCACTGCTGGACGTGCCCGAGGTACTGAAACCCAGCTGTCGGCTTAACCACAGAGCTGAACTCATCACAGGGCTGGAAAAACCCACAAGAGCGGCTCTGAGCGCTGATGACTTCACGCCGACCGTCGGGAATGAAGACGGCAACGCACAGGAGTCACAAATCAGAGCTTTCCTGGCTTGGGATAAACCTCTGCTGTAATTTGTGTTGAGTCACATCAAGAACCTGAATGCTATGGGGATAGAGAGGGGTTTGGGAGTACTGTTGGAAGCCTGCAAGCTGAACATGAAACTGTGAAATAACTGTGCACTATTTATATATGGCATGGAAAGGGGCTCAGGCATTCCTGGGTGCTGAACTATATTCACAAGTGAAGCTATAAAGAGAAAGTTCAGCTCATATGAACTGCACTGTATAGACAGTGAAACAAAATACCCCACCAGAAAAAAACAGCACCCCTTTATTTTAAGCAGCTGAAAACAGAAACAAATACAATCAAGATGCCAGGAAAAGCTACAAAACTTTTGGGTGGAAACACTTCAGAAATTTCTCTGCAAGGTCTTTCAAAGCCTTCAGAGGAAAGATTTAGTGAAACCAGAAATTATTAACTGCGGTAGCTAGTGCCTGTTATTGGGCCCAAAACTGGGATTTACCACCCAACTTTTGTCTCATCATCTGAGCTTGTCATTCCTGGCTTCTCTTGGGGAGCAAGAGGCACTTTGAACTCAACTGCAGATGTCTGTCTTGGACCACCAGAGTTAAGAGACATCAGCACTATCACCAGCTGTTATCTGTCAAATATATTGACAATGACGCATTGCTCAAGCACAACAGCAAAAGGATTAATGACTCGTGGTGTGGGAGCCAAGTCTCTTCTGCATTTTACACATAAAGATGATCTTTCTGACGGGAAGCTTCTCTAGCCTCACATGGAAGAAGTTCTAGGTTCTTTGCTGGGAATAGCATTCTCTTACCTGTAAATGGTATTTTCCTGACAGATACGTTCAGTCTCTGGGAGGGGCTCCTCTTTTCATCACTGTTGTGGACAACATGGAAAAGTTTTTTCTCAGCTGAAGGAATAACCGCTCCTCTGGCCAGGCTGACTTCAAAACCTGCCTCTCTGTTCAAGGGCACAGGAGGCAAGACCACCAAGGAGAGAGGAAAACTTGAGGAACCAAGATGTAGCCCTTTGCTTGAGTGTCTTCTCTCCTCTCCAGCAGTGAGGAGCAGTGAGTTTCCATCAGCCCCTCGTACATAAATCTGGGGCTGCTACAAAACCCAGAACAACTTTTCGTCAGCACATGGCCAGGTTGCAGCAGGTCGTTGTTCCACTTGTATCCTGGAGCTGATGAGATCTTCTCCTTCCTCCTGTTTTACAAACCAAACACAAACAGCTGCAGTTACTGCTGGGACTGGAACACCAAATCTTCTGGCTGAGTATTCACAAGCACTGAGCATTCACATTCCAACATTTTCCGACACAGATGGCTCATGAAGCCAACTGTCCGTGTTCTCTGACAAATAATTTGCCTTCCCAGAAGGTTTCCCTAAATTTAATACTCTACATCAGGCCGACTTATACAATAAACAGCATCTGAAGACTCTCATTCCCATTTGAGCTCCTGGGTGTGTTAGCCAACAACCAGGCTGAGTTTTCTGGAAAACGGCAAAAAAGTCACAAACTCTCTTGGATACTGCACTTAAAAGACAAGAAAACCATCAGGTTTTTGGGGAAGAGAGGATGAGGCAGAGAAAGAGAAAAATGCCCTGTATCTCATGTTTGTTGTTTATCCCTAGGAATTCAGAGGTCATGGATCTCTGCATGTGGCATTGCCCTTGACCAGGAAAACATCAGGGCTTCTGCAAATTCCCAGAAGCTGGTGGGAAAGGCAAAGCATGAGGTGGGGCTGGATATAAGCAATCAGGACAATCCTGTTCTCCCCTGGATGAGGGCAGCCTCTCTGAAGGATGTTTCACATTTGCCAAGTGCCTGATGAAGATGCTTTGGAGAGCCACTTACATTTAGATAGATCCTCAAGCACAGGTAGACTTGTGGCACTGCAGAGAAGTACAGTGAGAGATTTGTGAGTGATCCACGGCAAGAAAAAGCTAGAAGTTCTGCTTCAACTGTCAGAAGCAGAGAAACCTGATCAAATTGAGAAGGGAAAAAATCTCTTCAGTGGAAAGAAATATAAGTATATATATTTTCCCTCTCTGTGCTATGTAGACATTTATTATTACTTAGACATTTCCTTTGTTTCAAAAAACAAGATGTTTATGAAGTCTAAAGACAAAAGGAAAAACAAATCAAAGGGTCTCTGGCAGCAGAAGAGAAATTCAAGGAGCTGTACATTCTGTAGCATCAGTGTGGAAAGCTAAAGATGGCCAAAGAATAAAACCAACAGCCAAAACATTTTCATTGAACCTCTGTGTCTAAACAGAAATGTCCTCTCTGCCTCTACCATACTCCACCAATTCTGGTCACTGCTGGGCAAGAGAAAATAATGATCCTCTTCCAAATCCCTAATTCCTACACCTCTGGCTTTAGGAACCTGTTGTTCCACAAGCAGGAGCAGGAGGAAGTGCAAGGGGTTAGGCATTGCCTTACCAAGACTCTCCAACTTCACCTTTAAAAGCTCAGAGTGCCATTCAGAATTATTAGTCAGGATGTTTGCCATCTAAGAACACGAGTGTTGCTGAAAGAATCCAAAGATCTTTTGATGGCTCCTCAGCAATAAAATGTGGTGACATTATTGACTCAGGTACTAAATAAATAAAATTAGGACTAAAGGTTTGGGCTGGAATTCATCACACTTCAATAAAATCAATGTATTCACAACATAGGTAGAACTGTGAAAGCATCTTGACCTGCTAAATACTCCTATCACTGCTCCAAAAATCACTGCTTGGATGTGCTACAAGACACCTGTTCAGGTCTGTGGATCAGCTCCCTGAGAAGTGACATTTAAAACCTTCCTTAGATTAATGCTAAATGCATTCATCTTAATGCTGGATGTACCCTCCCTCCCCTCCAGTGCAACATTTCATTGTGGCTCTGTGCAATCAAGCACTTCCTGATCAAGTATCCCAGAGATGTTGTGGAATCTTCACTCTTGAAATACTCAAAAGCCATCTGGGCATGATCTAGGGCAGCTCCTGTGTCCCTGCTTGGACAGGAGAGGGGAACAGGAAGAGGTCACTTCAAAGCTCAAGCTGCCCGTGGTTCTGTGAACACACAGTGGGATAGATCTCACCAAGACCCAGATGTCTGCAGCATCTGCATCCCCATGTCAGGCAGTCACCTGAACTCCTGAGAGGGGAACAGAGAAGAAATTGGCACCCTCAGATCCTGAGCTGGAACCACCAATGTGAGATTTCCCTCCTTTGAGAGCCAATGGGAGTACCTGGGGATGATCTGTCCACATGAAGCACCTTCACTGCAAGATCTGGTTTTGATCAGATTCCTCAAACCATTAAAATTTCAATGGATCCCTTCAATGTATCAAATCTAAAAGACTTGTGCTGGGACTTCACATAAACCAGTTTATGGCAGGAGATGCTCTGCAGCCTCCAGCAAACAAGTGAGAATCTTCCACCAGCTGCAGAGCACGTGGGTTTGGCACATTGAGAGTCGGCACTGATGAACCAACAGCTGCCCTTCTAAGCCTTGCAAAGGCTGGCTCAAGCTTGCTAAAACCAGAGTTTACTGCTGCACCAGCCTTATGTGAGCACTCCGCTCTGGGGTGGATTTCTTTACCCTGCCCAATAAATCAGCCAGATAACTGGTTTCCTGCTTCTCTCCCACTGTCTTTCCTGAAACCACCTTGGCTTTGGCCCAAACATCTGTTTTCCAGGTCAGGTTTCCAGCGTTTGCCACTACAGGACTGCTACTTGGCTGGCATCCACAGCCATGAACAATTAAGCAACAACACAACTCAGCTCCAGCACGGCTCGCTGTAATAGCAGCAGTTTAATTTAACACCAGAAACAGCTGCACTGGATATGGAAAGTGTCTGCTTAATTTCCCAGTGGAAAGGATACTGTGAGGTATCTGAAAAGCAGGA
>VYZR01011691.1:5582-21784 GCA_013400675.1 Oxylabes madagascariensis | reverse complement strand
TTTTTTTTTTTTTTAATAGCAAGTTCAGTGAAACTTTATCTCTTCCTGCCCTAGTAACCCTACTAAATAATCTGCTGTTAGCATGACTCAATTGAGTGGCTTTCAGCTGCTGAAGTCGTTTCTTTGGGGGTTTTTTTTGCTACTGTTCTTTCATCGCTGCGAATGAAAAAAAAAAAAAAAAAAAAAAAAAAAAAGTTGCAAAAAACTTTCCCCCTATGAAAAGTATCACATTCCTAGAGATTAAAATACAGCCGAGAAGTTGGTTACTTGCTTTGTAGATGCAATGAGAAAGGATCCGATTACACACAGGAGCTGAACTCCATCGCGTTCAATGTGCACGGAGGGAACTCAGCCGGGCTGGGGCTGCGAGTCCCCTCCTTTGAAAGGAAACGCAACTCGAACACTGCGGAGTGCAGGAGGGATGGAGGCCCTCCATCCCTCTCCAAATGCCCCAAATCTCCTCTCAAACTTATCGCAGCTCTTGTTGCTAGAACATTACAACTCCAAAGTGATACACGCAGCCGCTGAGCTACAACATCGCATCCAAAACTACACTTCCCGTCTGCGTACACACTGTTGTAACCATGAAACACCTACAAATAACACCGAGCCCGGTACGAGAGAGGGTTTTCCCTCTATGTTTTCCCCAGTTTGTTCACTCTGTTGACTAAAACTGTTTGCAGTCAGTTTTCACTGTGTTTCTCACTTTCCCCTTTTCTCTGTTACATGAAGACACACGGGAGAAAACAAAGCTCTTTTCTGAAGGCAGGAAAATGTGATGGCGAAACCACAAACACTCGCTAGAGACATCAGGTGTAGAAGCTGAATTTAGACTCTTATTTAAGGGGAAAAAGATAAAATAATAAAGAGCAGCCCTCTGGACGAACGTCAAGTTGTCACCTTTAAAAACCCGTGACAGCAGAGCCGGTGGCTGCGGCGGAGCGCCCGGCGACGGTGAAACGCCGACAGCCCCAAGCAGTGCCCTCAACTTTCCCGGTGCTGCTGCACAGGTTCTCCCTCCGGAGGTCCCACCCGGCCCCAGCACATCGCCCTGCAGCGGGACACCCTCCCCGCGCATCCCCCGAGCATCCCTCGCGCATCCCTGCGCATCCCCGCACATCCCTGCGTATCCCCGAGCATCCCCGCGCATCCCCCGAACATCTCCGCGCATCTCCGCGCATCCCGCTCCGCTCCGCCCGCGGTACCTGCAGCCCGCGCAGCGCAGCGCGGCTCGGTTCAGCCCCTTTCGGCTCGGCTGGGCTCGGATCAGTCCGGTTCGGCTCAGTTCAGCTCAGCTTTGCTTGAGCCCGGTCCCGCCCGGCACAGCCCGGCTCGGCTCTGCCTGACTCGGCTAAGCCCGGCACAGCCCGGCTCGGTTCAGCTCGGCTCTGCTGAGCTCCGCCCGGCCCAGCCCAGCCTAGCACGGCCCAGCCCAGCCCAGCCTAGCACAGCCCAGCCCAGCCCGGCTCAGCGCTCCCGCCGCCCCCGCAGGGAAGCAGCGCACTCCGGGCCGTCCGCAGCCACCACCGGGGCTGCCCTCGCCGCCTCTTCCTCCTCCTCCTCCTCGTCCTCGGCACCACCCCCTGCCCGCCCCGGGTGTCCTCCCGTGTTTGCCCCCAGACATCCCGATCCCGGGGCTGGGGGCTGAGCATCGTGCCCGTCCTGCCCAGGACGCTGCCTTGGGGCTGGCTCACCCTTAGGGGTCCCTGATGCCGGCAGGGAAACAGCGGCTGCAGTGAAACCCTTTCCCAGAATAATGAAATAGGACAGCCTGATTTTTTTTTTTCCAGGCTGCAAAGCTTTGCTGTCGTGGCTGGCAGGGGAGGTTGCTGAGGAGTGCAGAGGGAATGTCTGCGGAGAAGTCCTTTCCTCATTTGTCTCTCCCATAATGTTATGTTCTTACGTTCAAGAACATTATGTTATGTTCTTGAAGATAGGTGCTAGAAAACCCAGACCAGGTTGTTGTGTGGGAAAAGGACGGGTGGTACCTGCTTGGTGCACCCCTTTCAGGGGTGAGGGTGTCAAAAGTGAGTTTTGCTCAGGGTATTCCCTAGGAGACCTTCTCAGCTCCACAGGAAATGTGGTTTCCTCCTGTGCTGTCACAAAAAGGTGTGATGCTGGCGGTCATGGATGGGTGGATCTGGAGTGGGAAACTGGTCCAGGAATATGGGAGAGGAGCCACAAGAAGAAAAGGAAACCCCAGAAATGTGGTGGCAAGGGATTCTGGAGAAGACAGTGGGAAATTCCCCTATCCTCCAGGGCCACATCAGCTCTGTGAGACTCGTGGGCTTTGCTGACGGACAAATCAATATGATCACAACTTTAGCAAGGAGACCTAAAGATGTCCTTCAGCTCCCTGGTGTACCCACAGAAAATATGATGCCATGTTCAGCCATCTTCTGTGGCTCTAAAGGCTCCAGTGAAGAATCTCAAATAGTATTTCTCTAAAAGGCCAATGTACAGTACAGGACATCTGCCAGTTCTCTGAAAGATGTTTTGTTTGAGATCACCCAAATGAGGTGTCTAGAAATTTTAGGGTCTGAAAGTGTTCACTTTGAGCAGGCTGGGATGGTCCTTTGAATATTATTGTGATTATTTTGCCCTTGATGCTGATCTCTAAAATGTAAATTATGCATTAAAATAAAGCAAAGGGAGGCAAGGCAAAAGCTGCTGGGATTTTGGAAATCGGGGGAAATGAATTGCTTTCAAGGAGTGGTTCTTTCCTACTTTCTGGGACAATTAGAGCTGGCTGTAATACCTATTCCTGTCACTGGCAGGAGAGAAAAAGACATTTCATGAGGCAGATGATTTTGCATTTCAATTGCTCACACCCCATTGACTTACACATCCATCCTTCCTGTCTGTACCAGTCCTTTTACACCGGGCAGTTGGTACCAAAAGTATACAGCAAAGGTTCTTTCAGCCCAGCTGAAGGCAAGATGTAGGTAATTAAAACTCCACGTCTTCCCATCCCAAGCTTAAGTTTTCAGCTCTATTGGTTGCTGATGCTGTTGCTGAAATTTGCACAGGAACCTAATGCTTGGGGGACCATATCCATCTGCACTTAGGCTGGGTGCAAGCTTTGGGCAGGGTCCTGGCACATCTCCAGCTCCATGGTCTGACCCCATTCCCTGACTATCGCTGTTGTACACCAAACAACGACACAGACTCTTGATTAGAAGGCTTAGAAAAAATTACTCTTTATTTTTGAGATGTGACTCTCTTTTATACTATTTTACACAGGCCAATTTGATTGGTGAGACAAAGGTAAACCTCTTCAATCACAATGGTTAAAACAGATGTTTGTGGGAATTGGAGACAGGATAGAATTGTACTTACATGCTGAGTCGTGCCGGAAAAGAAGGAACTTTATTTACATCTTTGACATTTTATAGATTTCAAAAGGTGACCATGGATTGGAGGGTGAAGCTGCCACCCCTCCAACACACTGGTCAGACCAACAGTCTGTTAACTCTCTTCTTCTCTATGAAAATATAAAAACAAACCATTTGTTGATACTTAAAGTGTGGGAACTCCTGGTACATAAAAGAAAAACATTTTTTCTCAGAAGGCTGAACCAGAAAACAGATGTTCATCAAGAAACCTCTCCTGTGAGAAAGAATGGATAAACATAGGTACAGTTACAAAAACATTTCTCTTGTTTACAGAAAATCGCCTGGGAAAAGAATTTTCAGAAACCAAAACATCTCAGGCTTGAAATCAGGGCTACACCTGACCCCATTGCTTCACTCACATAGATCAGATCCCATCTCTGGAAGTGTTGAAGACCAGGTTGGATGGGGCTTCTGATGGATGCTCTGAGTAACCTGGTCTAGTGGAAGGTGTCCCTGACCATGGCAGGGGGTTGGAATGAGATGATTTTTAAGGTCCTTTCCAGCCCAAACCATCCTCAGATTCTGTGATTCTGTGATCTGGGGGACAGAGCACGACACAGCAGGTGGTTACATGAGGATCACTTGGCCTAGGGGAACTTGGCAGATGTGCAAATATTTGGGCTTAGGACTACTGTCCATGTATCACACACAAAACACCGCACTAGTGGCGTTGTTGAGCATCAAACAACGACACAGACTCTTGATCAGAAGGCTAGAAAAATGAATTCTTTATTTTTGAGATGTGACTCTCTTTTATACTATTTTACACAGACCAATTTGAT
This sequence comes from Oxylabes madagascariensis, assembly GCA_013400675.1. Classification (NCBI taxonomy): domain Eukaryota; kingdom Metazoa; phylum Chordata; class Aves; order Passeriformes; family Timaliidae; genus Oxylabes; species Oxylabes madagascariensis. The sequence goes on along the minus strand of VYZR01011691.1, from coordinate 17,607 downwards.
TGGTGAAACAAAGGCAAACCTCTTCAATCACATTGATTAAAACAGATGTTCATCAAGAAACCTCTCCTGTGAGAAAGAATGGATAAACATAGGTACAGTTACCAAAACATTTCTCTTGTTTACAGAAAATTGCCTGGGAAAGGAATTTCCCAAAAACGAAAACGTTAAACCAGGGCTACACACCAGGCCACTTACCTCTAGTCTGGCAGAAGAAGGTTTGAGCCTGCATCCTCCCCCAGCAAAACATTTGACTGTGCAACAACAAGATCTCAGATCAGGGAAAATTGTTGACAAGACAAGCCAAGGATTCCAATGCCTGCTGCAAGGGAAAATAAATCAACACGAGCCCTTTCTGCAGGGGCATTCACCCGTCTTGTCACTCCAGACCTCTGGTGACAGTTCCACACCTGCCTGCCACAGCCTGTCCCAAAGTTGTCCTTCACTGCCCTTCATGTAAACCTAAACCTTCCTTGCTGAGATTGAAGCCCATTTCCTGTTTTGGGATCACAGAATGATTTGAATTGGAAAGGATCTTTAAAGGCTGTCAAGTCCACACCCCCTGCAATGAGCAGGGACATCTTCAACTCCATCCTGTCCAGCAGGGATATAAAGAGCAGATTTTCCACTTTTTTTTTTTTTTTTTTTTTTTTTTTTTTTTTTTTTTTTTTTTTTTTTTTTTTTTTTTTTCTTTTTTTTTCTTTTTTTCCTACAGCAGGTTTTATCATATTTAAAAGCTCTGTGGTCTGGGAGGCAGCTGCCATATTAATTACCCAGACTCAGGATAATTACCTAGCTGACACAGAGCTTCCACTGAAACACACAACGACTGCTGTGCATTGTTATTGTCATTTAACTTGACTCTACAACTAATCAGGCGTAGCCTTCTACAACAGATGAGGCCACTCCTGTGGGTGGAGGTATCTGGAAACCAAAAGCCCTTAAAGCTGCATCTTTCTGGTGGAAAATATCACCACAAGCCATCGTGTTTTCTTTCCTGTATTTGAAAACCACCCACATTTTCAGTAAGAAAAAAAATATATATATCCAAAACTGATTGAGTTTTTCGCCTGGGCAGTGGGCATTTCTGAAGAGTTTCATTCTTAAAACATTTGGTCTCTGTTGTTTGTTTTTCTAAGGGTAGTTGTTTGTAATTTATTGTTAATTTAAAGGAGGAGGTCGGGGAAATAACAAGGGAACATATTTAATAACTGCTGTGAAAGCAAATATAATATTCCTCTTGGTCTGTGCTTTGAATTAATTGAAATGAATGAATGAATGTGTTTGAAAAATAAAGAATAAAATATAGCAGGTCAAGTTATTTTTAGAGTCTTTTTTTGTTTTGTTTTGTTGTTTTGTTTTGTTGTTGTTTTTTGTTTGTTTGTTTTTTCTTTTCCTCCTCAAAGGTTTCTATTTCTTCCACAAGTGTGGAAGAAATATATTTCTTTTCTATTATAGAAAAGTTATTTCTATTATGGAAAAATAATTTCTATTTCTTCCACTAGTGTGCACTGCATGTTACCATGAGGTTTATTTTACATTTCAAACTCTTCTAGCAGTGATAAAAAAAAAAGGGCTTAGAAAGGAGCAGAGAGATCACTTCATCCCTTTTACCATACAGTGGGTCCAGCACTTCCCAACCCCCCTGCTCCCCTGAGATGCCTGCCCAGCTGGAGGTTACACAATTCCAGCTCGGGAGTTTCCTGGCCTGCCCAAAAGAGGACAGGAAATGCAGTGAGCAAATCAAACTGCTTGCAAAATGCTGTGTGACGATGCCCATCTCCCAGACCACCAGAAAACATTGAGTAAATCTTTCTCCAGGGTCCAGCCTGACTTTACTTCCATGGAACTCCTTGACTGCAGATATATGTTGCTCCTATCAAGCCATAAAGAGAAATAAATCAACTGTGGCTCTGGTCCTATCACTGGCGTTGTCAGAACATCCTTCAGGTTTTTAGTCTCATGCCGAGGATCAACTGAGCATATGGTGCTAAATGTGTTCCCAGCCCATAAAGTTTGCTCATCTGTGATTTTATAAAGTTTCAGAGCTTTTTATCCATCATTTTGGGCTCAATACTCTGGTTTGTCAGCAGCACTCAAAATAATCAATGCGAGCAGGTGTATAAAATGCGTTTTAGGGCACAGGTTGAGGGAGGCAAAGCCTCTGCCTGCCTTTGCCTGCTGGTTTCCACACTCTGCCTCGCTCCTGCCTGTCCCCTGCCTCCCCACTCCAGGCTTTGGCTTCCTCACTTTGCTGACTCAACCATCACCTCACCGTGCTCTCAGCCAGAGCAGCACAACAGCCTGGGTGTAAGAAACACAAGCAAAGCAAAACTGAAAAAGGAAAAAAAAAAAACACCAAAACACCCCAAAACAAAAGAAAATAAACAAAAAAAAAGGAGTTGCCCTTTGCCCGTGGGAGGCATCATTTTCACAGGAAATGCCACGTGAAGGGCTGGGTGATCCGAGTGATGTGGGGGGAAAGAGGTGGAGGGATGGGAGTGGGTGAAAACCTCCACATGTCCAAAAGGTTCCTGATGTGTGAGCATACACTCCAGGTGACGCTGCAGGAGAGGTGAGCTGCTTTGGAACTGCTGGAAAAATGCGAAGTCACTTGTGATTGAAAGCTCCTCTCCTGTCCTGGAGAACAGTCTTCATTGCTTGTGTGAAAACAATAACCTCCCTCTGACTTCTGCAGAGACACCACCCCTAACAATTCTCCCTGAAATGGGGATCATGGAAAGCCACTTCAAGCTTGGACCAGACCACGCTTGGAGACAAAGTGCCTGGTCTGAGGCCTGCAGGACCATTTCTGTCTCTTTTAGTGACATTAACTAATAACACAGGGAAATTTGAAGTAAAATCAGCAGACAGAAATCAGCTTAGAAATCACAGAGTCACAGAATAGCTGAGCTTGGAAGGGACCTCTGGAAGTCACCTTGTCCAACCTCTTTGCTCAGGTAGGGCCACAGAGACCTGACTGCCCAGGACCATGTCCAGGCAGCCTCTGAATCTCTCTAAGGATGGAGAGTCTGACTGAATGACATTTTTGTTGTGTATTTACACATCCCCTGTCTTGCCAATTAAAAGACCTTTTAGTTTCATTTGGAATCAGTAGAAGGCATTGCCCAGGGAGGTCACAGAGGTTAAGGGATCAGCAAGATTTCCAGTGTGCTTACATTTATCTTTGTTATCCTTTTTATCCCTCTAGAGGGTACTCTAAAGGCAAGATGACTGTGAGGCTGTTTTTTGTTGTGTTTTTGTTTTGTTTTGTTTTGTTTTGTTTTGTTTTTTTAATTTTCAGTTTTATATTTGAAAGTCTGAATTTTGTTCCTTTCTGCCGACAACTCACATCATGGTGTCCTCCCATGACTGAGGTCTGTACCAAGACTGCATCTGCAGCATAACTGAAATCTGAAATGGACATCATGGCTGGAAAATGCTGCTGATCCTTGCAGAGGTTCTTGGAGTCACCTCCTTCAAACTAAAAGCTGGTAAGGGCTCTTGCATTTGATGTAGTGAGTGTGCACTCACAGCAGGTTTGAAAACTCCTGGGAATCCAATTTTTTTTTGTTGTTGGTTAATCCGTACATTGAAATGTACAATTTCAGCAGACACGCAGTTGAAATAGTTCACCAGAAAGAGCAATAAGACACCAAATTTGGATCTTAGATTGCCTGCCCATCTCATGTGATGGTGAAGAGGTAGCAGGTTTTGCCTGGTAACTTTGATTCTGGGTTGTACACTGTAGTAAATCAAAGCAGTTTATCACTCATAATTGGGAAGTGCTGAGCATCCAATACAAAAATCCCTTGTGCTGGGGTCCTAAAAGGGACCAACTTCTAACAGCAAATAATCTGGATGGGGAAAGCCAGAGGGAGCAAGGTGTTTAAGGCAGGACCAAAGGTTTTCACATCCACTATTATTAATGTCTCCTAGTTTTTAATGCATTTATCCTTAATGATCCTGAAAAGAATCAGCCTTCCCTCTTTTACAGACAAGGGATTGAAGCCTGGGGACACAGAAGGGTGATGTCTGGCTCTTGGGTAATCAGGCACACATCTCCACCTTATAAGTCCCAGGACATTTTATTTCCAGGTGTCTTTTGCACTTGGACACGTCTGTAAGGCATGTGGTGAGAACTGACAGGTCAGACCTGACAGGAGAAAGGTGGAGATTTGTCCCACTGCAGAGTCTTTCCTGAGGCACGGCGTAAGTAAATGACAGAATCCCAGAATGGTTTGGGTTGGAAAGGACCTTAAAGATCTTTCCAACCCCCCTGCCATGGGCAGGGACACCTTCCACTACCCGAGGGTGCTCCAAGCCCCATCCAGCCTGGCCTTGGACACTTGCAGGGATGGGGCAGCTTCTCTGGGCAACCTGTGCCAGGGCCTCACCACCCTCTGCTTAAAGAATGAGGGAAATCGCTTGAGATGGTGAAGATTTAGGAAAAGGAAGAGCTGATTTAGCAAGGGAAAAGCTTGAGGAGATGTAGCAGGAGCTGGTAGATGTGCACACAGCACTGATGAAGATGTAAGCACCAAACCCTTCACCAAAATTGTATCAGGTGCTCATTAGCGGCCTTCACGCTCTCAGTAGTGCTTTTTCCAAGAAAGGCTTTGAGACAAGTCATCAGCAGTTTAGGAAATGGGTCTGTGAAACTGAGACAGAGTTTGGAAGGTGCTAACCCTGACTCAGCCCATTCTGCCTCCCCCAACCCAGCAGAGAGTGCTGAGCAGCCCCTTGCTCCACTCCCACCCCGCTACCCCTCTGTGTTCTGGGGCCGTGCTGGCACCTTCTTGGTGCTGCAAAATGAGCTCTGATCTGCCCCCTCTGCTTGCTTTGCCAGCGCCACCCCTCAGCTGGGACCAGCCACCCAAACCCCAGCCCTTTCTGTGAGTTCTACCTCTCCTCTGTAACCCACCACGGGCAGCTGAGAGCCAGTGATGATCTGGGAGGGCGCTTGTTTTATTTCTCTGAATCCTCTCCGCATTTCTCACACGCGCTCACCTATTAATTCTTGTGAAGTGCTCTGTTCGCAAGAAAGAAAGGCACTGCCAGACAGGGTTGTTTCCCAGTGAAATTTTGCTAATAATGAGTTATTCAGTTGAATACTGTGGTCTGCACACTCCTAAGTTTCCCAGAAATTGCCCCTCTCTGCTGCAGAGTTAACGTGAATCAGGGTGAGCAGAAGCTGCTGACGGTAACATTTCAGACCTGACCTCTGTGTGGTGAATATTTTGGGTGAGGAGTGGGCCTGCTGGCTTGCTTTCTCTTAGTGGTTAAGGTGAAAGGTCAAAATGTTTTCTCGGTGCTATGAAAATGTCTGATGTGAGTGCATTTACCATCAGGGCTGGTCTGCTTAAGGGAACCATTGTCACATCATTGCCACACATTTTCATATTAATTACCCAGACTCAGCGTAATTAATATTAAAAAAAAGCTCAAACATGCCCTGAAATTTTATTAGATTCTGTGACTCTGAATTAATTGATTCTGTGATTCCGTGTTGACAAAGTGGAGATTGGTCATAGGTTGGATTTGATGATCTCAGAGGTCTTTTACAGCCTAATTGGTTCTGTGGTTCTGTGATTCTGTGATCCTTTCTATTATGGTCATAAAATTCTCCAAATGATGATTTGCCACAGTAACCTCAGTTCCCTGGAAGACACTGGGTGTCCAGGATACTTTTTCCATCAATGGTTCCATCTTTGGGACACAGAAAGAGACAAAAGGGACTCAATTTTCAGCAGCATGGAAAAGAAAAAATAAGATGGTGCCAAATGTGTCACCTTCCCTCTGAAAACCAAGTGCCCTCAGACCAGCTCTGGCAGCCAGCTCTGGCTCAGAGGTAGATGCTCCAGAGTTCTCAGCTAGGCTCAGGAGGAGACACTTGGGGCAATGTCCTGAGCAATTCCAGCTTTAGGAAGGTACCCGATGTTAAAGTAAGCAATGATCGTCTCTGTCACTGTCCACAGTCAACTGATTATAACCCTCCCATGTGCCCAAGTGTCTGCAGCATTGCTAGCTGGAGTAGAAATGGGATTTCAGCAAAAGAGAGATCTCCAGGCATTTCATGGCTGTGGTGCTCACTGTTCATTACTGTTTTCCTACTCTGTCTCTATTGAGCATCAAACAATGACACAGACTCTCGATCAGAAGGCTAGAAAAGGTGAACCCTTATTTTTGAGATGTGACTCTCTTATATAGTATTTTACACAGACCAATTTGATTGGTGAAACAAAGGCAAACCTCTTCAATCACATTGGTTAAACCAGATGTTCGTCAAGAAACCTCTCCTGTGAGAAAGAATGGATAAACATAGGTACAGTTACAAAAACATTTCTCTTGTTTACAGAAAGTTTCCTGGGAAAGGAATTTCCCAAAAACGAAAACATTAAACCAGGGCCTCATCCACTCCATCAACCCCTTTGAAGGGCCGAGAGGTATTGCAGTGTGGACAGCAGCACTGAAACCTCCACGCTCCTGTCAGGAGACCAGGGGGAAGAAAAAGGGAAAGAAATTAAGGACAGATTATTGCTGTAGGTGACCTTCAGTACCCTGTCTAAGGCATGGGAGGAGCAGAGGGCTGTGAGGGAGGCGCAGGAAGAGCTGCTGTGCAGGAGGTGAGGGTTTGGGGCAGCACACAGCGGGGACACGGCCGTGGGCAGGTGTGAACACAGAGGGTGTCACCTCACTCGGGGTGGTTTCGGGGATGCCCGTGCTGCTGCCCTCGGTACAGTGCAGAAATGCCTGAGGTCAGCTGAAATGAGCTCTTGTAGCTGTTCAGGGAGCTGCTCTGTGGCAGTGCAGATGTGGAGGAAGGGCTGGTTGATCACTGATAATCTGTCTGTGCATTGGGTCACAATCTTTGTATATTGTCCTTGTCACTTCAGCAATGGAAATGCAGCTTTGGGATAACCTAACAACTGGCTGCAAGTACTCTGGACCTCTGGCATGAAAAACATTCTGGGCTGCTTCACTGAAAGTTGGACTTGATGGTCTTGGAGGTATTTTCCAGCCTTAATGATTCTCTGTCTCTCGGTGCTCTTGTATGTTGGTAACAAATGAAAGCCATGGTATTGCTGCACTATCTTCTCTTTCTGGAGAAGGTCAGGACCTGAAGGGTGAAAATATCCCAGAGCATGCTTCCTGTAGGATATCTCCTAGCTGTGCTCTAGGGGTCTCATGCATTTACCCCAAACACACAGTCCTGAAACTTTCATTTATTATTAAAAGTGCGTCATCACAGTGTCAGCTCAGGCTGTTTTGTCTCTGGCGGATTTGAACATTTTGCTTTCCAGACAATGACGAATACATCTGTGTATGAATCATCTTTACCTCCAGCTTTGTCTGATTCTTAGAGAGAGCTCTCAGAGAGGATTAGGTGGCTGGAAGCCTGCTTGGCAGTGCCTGCTAATGAGAAGAGAAACAAAAGATGGACATGAAAAACAAAACTACAATCTGTTTCTTGCTTTCTGATCCCAAGTGGTTGATCCTATGATTTCATTCAGGATACATAAGAAAAAGTTCAAACATGCCCTGAATTAAATGACTGTTGTATAGAGGGTCCCCCACACAGGAGTTGAGTGCAGCACTCCAGTTGTACCTGAAATCTATTTTGAAGGCTCAAGTGGGACTTTGGTGATAAGAAGGCTTTGTGTTTTATCTTCCAGTACAGCCTTGCAGATTTGGACTTAATCTGGGTGTTGTGTAAGGCATCAAGGTGCTGTAGCACTAAATGAAACAATTGAAACCAGCAATTCTTTACATTGGTGCCTCTGATTTGCGCTCAAATGCTCTTATAATTTGTGAGCATTCTTCTGTGCGCAGTAGCATTTGTCAAAAGTCCTTTTCCAGGTGAGGGAATGCAGGGCTCCACTTATCAACAATGCAAGAGACTTAATTCTCTTGAAGTCCCAGAGTGTATAAGGCTGCAGCACCAGGGGAACAGGGCAAAAGTGCAGCGACAAAAATGATTTTGAAAAGTTCACTGCATGTAACTGAGAAAGTCAGGTCCTACCCACCAACCCTAGGAAAAGCAGGGGCTTGTTTAATATGCATTGTGGGCTTTCCCTAAAAGTCAGTGAATGTTTAAAAATGTCACTGCACAAACTCCTAATTTGTGTTATTTCTTATGCCCTTACACGTTCAGTAATGGGGAATCAGCTCTGTCTTGCAATTGGAAGGTCGTGAGGAGCACGGGGCCTTGACTTTTTGTAATGTCACTACACTTAGCCCTGGGTATGAAGACTACTCATCTATTTTTGTAATTTCATTCCAGTGGTGTGCCTTTCTTCTCCCAGTTCTTTTGATTTGGATCTTCGAGCTCTTTGGGGCAGCAATTTGCACTTCAAGAGGTCTGGACACATCCTAGCATGAGGGTTTTTAACCAAGATGGTAGTGAAATATGAATGCTAAATAATAACTGTGATGCTGAGGCAGTATATATTCCCTTTAGAAATTATGCCTTTTCCTTCTGAAATTCATGTAGAATTTCACTTCCATGAAGAACTGCCAGTCAGATTCAGATCCATCATGTCAAGAAGGTGAAGTCAAAGAGGCAGCTCATTGCAAATCAGAAAAAGTTCATTGACTTGAGGAGGTTTGTGCTCATTTAAACCACAGCAGGAACATCTCCAATCATTTTGGAAGTCAGGATCAGGAGGAATACCTGTATGAGTTTTGTTCAGTGTCAGTGGAAGGGTTTGTTCTGTTTGAGTCTGGGGACAGAAGGAATGTGCTGGAACAAAATGTTACATGGACTGGTTTGTATTTGAGGTTTGCTGGGAGGGTAAATTAAGAGCTTAATTTAAGAGTAAGATCTTGATTTAGGAGTTAAGGCCAAGGGCTTAATTTAAGAGTAAAAAACGTGCTTTTTAAGAGCCAGAAAACTGAATGTTGAAACCACTGTGCATTAATCTAGAGGCATACAAGTAACAAACCCCAAGGTATTTATGCATGCAAATCCATATTCATACACAGAGTCACGTAGGTTGGAGAAACACTTTTTAGATCATCGAGTCCAACTGTAAATCTAACACTGCCAAGCCATATCCATATGCACTCTGCAGAAATGTTTAGATGCAGGGGCATAATCTACACAGGGTATCAGAAGATCCTGCAAATATACACCCCCAGACACCCCAGGGTATGACCACAGGTGTCTGCATCTAAAACCAAGGAGAAGCCCTCCTCACCTGCAGCAGCAGGGCAAGCAGGAGGTGACAACAAGTTAGAGATATAAAGAGATGCCCAGATGATAGAAGAGAATTGCAGGAACAGAACAGTCTTGTGTCCCATCTGCCCATGTGAGTATTTATGCATGTGTTTATTTGTATTCCCCACCACTCTCACTATTAATTTTGCAAATGTTCTCAATGCATTTGCCCAGATATTGGAAGCCAGGGGTGATGTGCTGTGCCATGCCAGTGCCATAGAGCCAGGGAAACTGTTCCAGGCTTTTATTCCTGTGTAGACATTTCCCCCTCTCTAATGTGAAAGAATTGTGGAAGTGGATGGACTGACTCTTCCATGCTTGAACCTTTAGTCCTTGCTCCAGTGCCTCAGCTGAGGAGACTGATGGACACAAAGGAAAATGAGAAAAAAACGCAGAGATAGGCACAGCCATGTGCTGCTAGAGATGATGCAGGAGACATTCCAGAAGGTGAGAGCCTGCTTTTGAGGAGATAATCTAGATGTGGAGCAGGAGGTGGAGAGGACCAACAACTATAGCTCTATTCCATGTTGCACAGCTGTTTTCTTCCCACTTGAACAGAGTTGATGTAATTTTGCTTTTGCTGTTTCTGCTGAGGTCTGTGGGGCTGTGGAGGAGGTGGCTGCTCCTGTCTAACCAGCCCAAGCATCCCCAAACATAGAATGGTTTGGGTTGGAAGGGACCTTAAACACCATTCTGTTCCAAGCCCTTGCCATGGGCAGGGACACCTTCCACTCTCCCAGGTTGCTCCAAGCCCTGTTCAACCTGGCCTTGGACACTTCCAGGGATCCAGGGACATCCACAGCTTCTCTGGGCAACCTCTGCCATGGCCTCACCACTCTCACAGGGAAGAGTTTCTTTCTAATATCTAATCTAAATATCTCCTTTTTCAGTTTGAAGCCACTGTCCCTGGTCCTATCACTACAAGCCCTTGTAAAAAGTCCCTCTCCAATTCTCTTTCACAGTCTGTTCTCCAGGTTCCTTGCAGCAGAGGTGGCACCATCTCTCCAGCTGACTAAAGAGAGGGCTGCCACCTACACCTTGGAGGAGCTGTGCCACTGACTTACACTGCCACAGCCTGGATATGACCTTCCTCCTCCAGCCTAAACCCCGAGGCATCACTCTGGTGATTTCACAGGTTTTTTTGCCTGCTTTTTGTCAGGCTGCTGTACCAAGCCCACCAGCAAGAGCTTTTACCCCATGCCCAAATAAAATGCAACCTCCCTGTGACTATTTTGTCCCCTCTGGTCAGGGCCTGGCTTTCCCTTTGTGTGGTGTCTGCAGGGCAAGGGGAGAAAGGGGAACTGATCACTTGTGATGGGGCACTGGGCACTAAAATAAGCAGAAGATGATGACACATGCGGGGCTGAAGGGAAGGCAGGAAGTGCTTGTTTGGAGATGAGTAGGTTTGATTCTAATTCATGTGACCTATGACCATGTTGGCCTGAGGGCAGGCAGCGACATCCTAAGGCAGTGAGCACGCTAGAAACCACAGCAGAACAGTGAGGGATAGCCAGGATATCTCCGTTCAACCTGCATGAGGTGCACTCGTGTGCCAGGCAATCTTCCAAACCAGGTCAGCGATCAAGCTGCAGACCACAGGAAAGCCAAAGGGATCATTTTCATATGTGTGCATGTGTGTGTGACTTTCACTTTGAATCCTTCTGCTCTCAATTTGGCAGAAGGAGAAGAAGGGAGGAGCCTCTGCTCAACCCAGCGGGGCAGAATAAGTGAAAATTCAAGGTCATCAACTGCAAAATAAAGGGATTTAATGTCTGCCTCCTGGTGGAGAGTGTGTAAGCCATTACATCAGTATTTTTGGAGTGTCAGCCAACAACATAACCACAGAATCACAGAATGCTGTGGGTTTGAAGGTACCTTAAAGACCATCTAGTTCCAACTTTCTGCTTTGAGCAGGGACACATTCCACAAGAGCTGGTGGCTCAGGACCCCATCCATCCAACCAGCATCTGGGACACACTTGCTTCTGGTAGGTGCCTCAGAGATTATAATAATTCAGGCAACATCCTTGACATTAGTCAGAAGTAGTTAGCATGCAGGGAGTTTCGGTTTCACTGTGATCACTTTATCTGAATACAAATCTGAACCCTCTGTACATCCTCAGGACACGAAAATGTCTTACCACCTAATCATGTTTTTCTCAGATTTTTTATTTTTTTTCACTGACAGGCCGTTGATTTATTGCTTCCTAGGGTAGAGGAAGAGCGATTTGGGTTTGCCCTTTGCTGTCATGCATTTGAGGGTTAATATTGTCATAAGGGTCACCATGGCATGCGAATAGTCCCCAGCTCCAAAGGGGAATCTCATCCTAAAAGAGCTTTTTTACAGTCTGCATCACCAACTGGAAAGCTGGCAGCTGCTGGACCTGGGCCTGCAAACCCACAAGTTTCCTGGATATAGACTGGATCTAGAAATATTCCTGGGATCACAGCAGTAGTAGCCTGAGTTTGGTCACTCACAGGAGAAGATCATCCCCAAATTCTTTCTGGTGTACATAGTATCATATGAACAGTGCTGGAATACCCTATTACAGATGAAGTTAGGCTCCAGTATGGAGTGACATCCCAGAAGGTGCATAGGTGAAATTCAAGGATTCAGATTTCATCACTGATGGGAAATTATTTGGAAAATTTTATCCAAACCTTGCTGTAAAATCCTTGGAAAACATTGAGCAACTGAGCTGTTGCTCCTCTGAGCATGGAAAAGCCAACATCTCCAATGGCAATTTGTCACTGGAGTTCAGGGGCAGTTTCTCTGTTTTTATTCACCCAGATGGGAAAAAAAAACCAG
>VYZR01011686.1:5146-15260 GCA_013400675.1 Oxylabes madagascariensis | reverse complement strand
AAGTGACCTCAGCCCCTCCTCATCAGGTTTCCCCTCAGGGAGTCGCAGAATATCTTTTTACCTTCTCCAGCTAATTTGTAACGGAAGCAAATAAGTAAATAAAAAGTCTAAGTGTGGAAAAAATTGTACTTAAAACCCATCAGTGGCAAAGAATTACTTGTGGGAAATGGTTTTGCTAATAATTTTTAAAGCCTGATAGAAGGCTTGCAAACTTTGTAAGCCTTCTGTCAGGCTTTGAGAATTCTCAACAAATCCATTTCCCACAACTGCTCACATCAAGTTTATCAAATATGAGTCCGCTGAACTGAAGTGGATTCCGTATCTGTGAAGGAGTTCTGGGTCTTCTGCTGGAACAAGAGGCTTCCAGGGTAACATATTGTCTGACCCAACCAAATAGAAAACACAGGCCACACCACTGCAAGCAGTAAATCCACAGTGAGCACATCATTTTTAACCAAAGCGTGATGACCTCTTTATCTTACATCTAAAATGTTCTTTACCACTGTCCTGGCATAGTTAAGGCATTGTCTGTTCCCCTTTTTGCCTTTTATTTCCTTCAGTTGCATAATTTTGAGGGAAGGGTGGTGGTTGTTTTTTCCAGATACCTGAAATTTGCTTGGCCCTGATTTGCTTCAAACATATGCAGAAACTCATCTATTGCAATTCTGTACCTGTGCTGCAGGCATTGTTACAAAATAAATGTATCCAAATTATCTCTTACCACCCAGGACCTGCAAGGAAAGGCTTGCCCTTTGCAAAAGGCAGTCTGTTTGTGTGAATTGTGTTTTTCCTAGGAGGACTGACCTATTACAACCATCTGCAATCTACACAGATGTTTAGTACAAGGACCATTGCTTATCCTACTGCATGGTAGCATTACTTGGTGACTTCAAAGGCAACAGCCACGATGTTTTGAAATCATGGCCTGCCATGCACTCAATTATAATTATTAACACACACAAAACTACACACCCGTGTATGATGTTCACAGGATAAAATGTCAGTAAGAAATGCTAAACATGGGATGCTTCTTCAGGCTAAGAAGAAAACATTCATTCTCGAATAAATTATGAATCTCTGTGCAGGGCAAACCTCCTTTGAAAACAAACACTGAAGGCCAAGATAAAAATCTGCATCAGGTTTCTTTTAGTCTGATTTCCAGTACAGTTTATCCAAGTTAAAGAGAACATAAACACTGATGCAAAAATATCCTACTCCTAAGGCAAAATGCTCAAGAGTTAAAGCCATGGGCTTCCCTCAGGGACTTAAGAGACTCACAGACCACTTGGCTCACTCCTAATAAATGGCAGAATATTCAAAATTCACCCAAGTCATCTTTGGTGCCAGCAGGTATGGCTCACAGGATGCCAACCAGACAAGCCATCACTCTTGTAGGTTACTCCATTGTGGGTTACTGCAAGGGTTAGTTGCCCTCAGAATGAAAGTGTGTGTATCAAAACTTGCCATTTGAGTTAAGAATGCCTTCTGGTCCCAGGAACTGCTTTCATATTTGTGCTCTGGACATGCCTCAGCAATATCATCACACTGTCTCTCCCCTTCATGCTAACCATGGGTTTATGTCTTGCCCCCATCCAAAACAAGCAATGTCTTCAGTTCAGCCTCGTGGAGATCACAAGCAACTGAAGCCAATTATTTCCAACCCTTCACTAAAGATAACTCTGATAGTGTTAGTTATTGAAAACTAAACCAAGCTCATGAACACATTCTCTAGCAAAGAAAATTAAATTTTCATGGTTTCTGCACAAATGGAAATCTCAGGTGTTCTTTATCTAATTTTGTCTTTAAGAGAATACTGTCCTGTGAGGAGAACTATGTATTGCATTTAAGAAAAATTAAACTACTCCCAAAAATGTCCTCTTTTCAAGATGTTCAGCTGTGAACATAGTGTATAATAACACAGGGTTGTGATTTTTTTCTTTTTTAATCAAGATGAAGCTGAAACTGGAAATAAAAATATTTAATTGACTCAACTGGCAAAAATTCCATTTAATTCCACTGGAATTTTGCCATCACAGCTGTAAACGTGGCTTTTGATAACACATGTTTAACTGGCTCTTTCATATGAAGCCAAGAAGCAAATAAGGAGGAAGCTGTGTTTGAGAACAGTAACTTTCCCAGTGACAGCTTAGGTATTTATTGTACTTTAATCATAGTAGGATGGGCTGAGTGGCTGTAAGTTTTATTCACCAGTTCAGACCACATAAGAGCTGAAGTCCATCCATTAGTAGAAGAACTGCACTTTCACAGCATCTGAAAGATAGCAGCGCCTCAGAATAATTTTTACTATTTCGACCAAGTTGAGAAAACTACCCATATATTATCAAAAAAAACTGGAAACCAAAAAGAAGAAGAAAACATGTTGACTCTTTTGGTTTCTATACCATTTTGCAGAGTTGCAACAACTTCCTGGGCACTCACAAAGCCAGACACTAGTTCTTTAAGTCCCAGTTCATAAACAAAACCAAAACAAAATATGTTCAAGCTAGCTGAAAGAAAAAGAGAAACCAGTGCCGTGAAGTAGTTAAAATAGAGATATGGGCTGTGAATAATCAGTGTCTGGGTTTTTTCCAAACTCCTATACTTATGCAAATAAGCAAGGAGCAAAATTCTAGTAATTTATCTGGGATTAAGTACTGTAGGGGCCTGGTAATACAACGTGGCCTCTCAGCTGGCAACAGACACTGAGAACTGAATCTGTCAAGAGAATGAGTTGTCCTTTCTCACTGAGGTGGTCTTTCTTGGAAGAACCAGCTCAGTATGTTACTGCTGAGAGGAATCCCATCCAGGAATGGGACATCATGGACCTAGAAGTTCAATTGGAGGTTTCTACAGAACTCCATACACTTTCTCAATCCATGTCCCTTTCCAAAGCCTCTGATTAACGCTTGGCAGAGCGACAGGGTAAACAAGGGAAAAGAAGCTATTGGCCAGGCAAGTTAGCAGGGAAGTTCACTGATGTCTCTCACGGCTGACATTTCCCAGTAAAGCTCTCTTTGGTGCACCATTTCTAACCAGTTCCCTAAGAAGTGTTCCCTTCTTACAGGCTGAGATTGAATAGGTGGTCAGCAAGAGAGGTGAGCCAAAAGAAACATCTGGCCTCCCCCCACCTTTTTATCTTCCCGCTCTACCTGCACCTTGCCACTCAGCTCAGAGCCAGTGACAGACTCTTGCAGCAATTCCAACAGTTTGAAGGGGAAAAGCAACACACTGGATAAGCAAACAGGTGTTTGTTTCCTTCTAATGACTATTACTTCTTAGCACACTCTGTTGCAGGGCATTTTCTGAACTTAGAGGTGGAGCCTGACTTTCAGAGTTGCTAACCTGGCACTGGGCTGGAACATTAAATTGGCTTCATATACAACCAAAATGCTGATGACATTAGTGAAAAGAAACACATTTTTCATCAAGACTTCCAGGTGGCTGGCTGGAGATCTTCAGGACAGGACCATACATTGTGTTCAAGTTAAATGCAAACAATGCTTCAGAACATAGCAAGGGATGGAGTCTGACGCTATATACCGTCCTCTCTGTAGTCACTGGAAACTTAAAAACCCTTCCTTCCATCCAGTAGCTGAGCAATTTTAGTCTGCTGCTTCCATNAATTGGCTTCATATACAACCAAAATGCTGATGACATTAGTGAAAAGAAACACATTTTTCATCAAGACTTCCAGGTGGCTGGCTGGAGATCTTCAGGACAGGACCATACATTGTGTTCAAGTTAAATGCAAACAATGCTTCAGAACATAGCAAGGGATGGAGTCTGACGCTATATACCGTCCTCTCTGTAGTCACTGGAAACTTAAAAACCCTTCCTTCCATCCAGTAGCTGAGCAATTTTAGTCTGCTGCTTCCATGTGTGATATGTCATTAGGAATCAAGTGAGAACTGGGAATGCATGAAAAACTTCCAATCATTCTCCACAAGCATGAAGCTGGTTAAACAATTTTTAAGTTTCCTTTTTGCTTTTTGGGGTTAGTTTAGAGCAATTCCTTAGAAACAGACTCAGAAATATCCCAAGAGTCTGTAGCAAAAGTATCTTCCTGCTCAGTAAAGTGCTACTATGTCAAACACATATCAGTCTAAAAATTCAGTTGCTTCTGAAGAAATTAAATCCTCAAGGAGCAATAAGTGATTTTATACTTTTGCCTAGTTTCTGAAGGAGTTCCTTCCTCTTTCTTCCAGATTCTGTTCAAGGTTCCAGTTACATGAATGTCCTAAAATCCATTTTCACTCCAAAGAAACCAGCCAATTATTTTGTCTTAAAGTTTACACATGGATTCTTGGTTCTTGAAACAACCTCATTTTAAGCTGACAATATTGTAAAACACTCCTAACATTTGGTATCACATTTTATGAAAATCTGCAGAGAGGTCTGGCTGACTGCAGTGCTGAAGGATGCTTGAATAGAGCTTTTCTCTCTACCAAGTATAAAACTCCCCACATGCACTACCTGCCAAAATCAGTCCCTTCTAACATCAGTTATCCTTATAGAGAGGAAAAGGGCAATAGAGAGGGAAAGGGCAATGTTCTTTTTAATGTCTTTTTACCCTTCCTGTACTCTATTGCCAATGCTGTTTCCCAGACTTTAATATTGTCTGCAGTGGGCCAACCCACACTGTGTTTTATTTAAATGACTGTATCTAATCACTCTGTGATTCCACTACATGCATGTCTGGACAGGAGCACAGCAAATACAATGGAAAGTACAAGCTAAATGTTGGACATTTTCCGTTTTTGTAGCCTGGCATTTTGGTTGTCCCTAGCTTCAAAAAACCTCTTCCCAAAAAGAAGTGAAAGATTTAAAATATGCTAGTATTAGCATGGAATCAAGTATCCTGAAATCTCCATTCAGTGTCTCCAAATCACCCTTTTTAATATCAGTTCCTCAATTGCTGTCTCTTCCAATCTTCTTTTCTACTTGTCTCACACTCCCTCCTTCCTTCTTCTTTCTGGATAGCGTCTGGTTTTTGCACAGCTTGAGCAGGCAACAGCAGGACTGAAGGGTCAGTACCTTGCCTCTTTTTTCAAAATGGTAATTGGAGTTACATTCTTGAAGGCAAGACTCACAGGTTCTCTCAAAGGCTTTCTATTAAAAATAATGTTTTAACTATGGTCATAATGGCTACTGTGAACTGGAACTATTAAGTTCCTGAACAGCCTTCACTGCAATAAATTTTTAAAATCCCAGTTAGCAGATTTTGTACCAGCAACCCCAATTCACTGCTTCTCAATATCACATTTGTCTCTTGTGTTTTTGGTCACCTCCTCATGTGATGTTCTTCAAAGTACTTTCACAATTGTAGTCTACTCAGTATTACCTTCTGAGGTTAGTGCTACTCTGAAACACAAGAGATAGCCAGGGTTGCACAGAAAGAGAGTAAATCAAACATGCAGCTTGTTTTGTTATTAGACAATGCTCGTGGAGGAAAGGAGAATGGGATCTAGCCTACATGTGAGAATACAGAAGAGAATTCTTGTAAATGTTAAGTGTGCAATTGCTCTCTGACCTCACCATTTCCTCTTCTTGATTCTCTCAACACCTCAAACTAGGATCTCTCTTCTTGTCAATCTTGCTCCTTTCAGGTGATCATGACTCAGAAATTCTAGACTGACACATTTCAAGTTATCAGAAAAGCTGATAACTTGTTGATTTCCCCAACACACACGTCAGTTTTGCATCTGACTTTCTTCAATTGCTCTTTTGCTTATACATTTAGAAATTCTGCTCACTTTGGAGTCTTACTAAGATGAAACGATGTGATGGGATGCGCACAATTAGATTCCACCAATCTTCAGCAGTTTAAACCTCTGTCTGATACTGCCAAATCACACTTGGCAAAGCCTGCATGACCTTGATGACAGAGTCTCCAGAGTCTTCATTAAGGTCTGTGTTAAGCTCACCAACCAGTTAGTGAGAAAAATGTTGCTTTCACATTTAGACAGGAGACAAAAGCTATTAGAATGTATCAGGAAAGGGAGGTATAATTTTGTATTTGTGAAGTATGAAGCCTACCTCTTTCTCCTGGTCTTCCTGGTTGACCAGGGCTTCCTGGAAACCCTTGCATGCCTGGTGATCCTTGCTCACCCTGTGGCCCTGGAGCCCCTGGCCGACCTGGCTCACCAGGAGGTCCCGCGATGGTTCGTGTTGAGACAGACTGGCTTGGAATCTGGTTCAGAATCGAGTTATATCTTGCCATATGACCTATCAGAAAAAAAAGGCATCATTTTCAAGTAGCAGTGGAAAATCTGGTTCAGCAAAGTTTGAACAGAGTACTGGCAGGTTCTCAAGGCTGTGGTCTGTCATGCTGTGGTATTATGAAGTTGTGCACTTCTTGGGAGAGACATAGTAGTTTAGGGAGTGCACAGAAAATGGAAGAACTATTGTGCAGGATTTTATTTTCTTACTTTGGTAAGGGTTGGGGGCCTTTTGTATTTTATGTTTGTAAAAACTAAAAATTGTTGCAGCAGAAACTTCTGTATACTGTAATAGCTGGGAGACAATTCCAGCTTTTTTTTTCAGAAGGCTGACGCTAATCAGCTCTAGTGGGACATAAATCCGATTGAACATAAATCTAGTTGGAACATAAATCTCAACTGTCTAGTCTAAAACAAACAGATCCCCTTGGATACTTTGAAAAGTGTCATATTTGTAAGTAACTGTGGCACTGAAGGGTCAGTTCTAGAGAGAGAAGCATATGTACTATGTGTGTACTTGCCTTGGATGAGCTGCTCACACACTTGACGAGCAACAGCCCGGACCATTGCTTGGGACTGGAGATCGCCCTGGATAACAACAGCAGGAGGTCATGAAACAGTTTCTTGAGTCAGTTCTGTGCTGAAAGCACTTTGAGCAAAGAAAGATATTTATTATTGCTGAGACATTATATCCTCACAGATGAGAAAGGAAAGCCAAAGAAATTTTCTGATTTCACTGGTTCCCATTTCTCTTTTTGGCCAGCAATCAGAGGTCTGAGAAGATAGCCCTAATGAGAGATTTGGAGACATGCTTACTGCCACATACTTCCCACCTTCAAAACATTAATGTAGCTATATAAAAGACCATGTCTAGAGAAGAAAGAAAGTTTGATTAATTGCAAAGAGAAAACTACTGTGCCTGTAAACACAGAGAAAAATAAATTTTAGAAAAAACTCTATGAGACAGAAGGCCAGGCAGGAAAAAAACCATGGCTAACATGAACGTAGACTTACCCGTTCACCCCTTTCACCCTTAGCTCCAGGAGGACCCTATGAAAAGATTCAATACAAAATTAATTCTCATTTTGTTCTGCTCAAAATTTTTAACACCTAAATTTTGTCTGCCTTGCGGATTCATAATAAAGGGAGAAAAAATAAACTATAAACAAACTTTCAGGTGGTTATGTGACAGTGACAAATACACTTCTATTATTTCAGTACTCAACAAAATGTTCACCTTTGGCAATTACATAGGAACAATGACTTTCACAAGTATTTGCCACACACACTGAATTCACTTATTCAAAATTATAGCAAGGACAAGCCACCATATAATGCATTACACATGGCTGAAACAGGTCTAATGTTTGCAAAATAGCAGCCTGAAACTTGCTGTACTGAGACCCTGCATCCTCTATGAACGGAGTGAGCAATGGGATTAAACTGCACAGAAGATTATGTTTGACCTTAAGGATAATGTAACACTGTAATTATGGTGAGGAGGATTATGGATTGAAACAAGTTGTCTTGGGCCATTACAACTTCATCAATGTCAGTTTTTGGGGCAGGCTGCACATTTCTCAGGAACTCTTGAAGCAAGAGAAGGTCTGTTGGTCAGAGTCTGGTGCTGATACCACCAAGGTCATGGTTTTAATCCCTGTATTCACTTGAAAGCTGGACTTGATGATCCTTGTGGTTCCCTTCCAGCTCAGAATCTTCTGTGATTTCAACTGCTAGACTGTGTAAGGCGTTCGGCTTATTCTAAGTGCAGCACAGCAGATTTTGATGAANAAAATTTTTAACACCTAAATTTTGTCTGCCTTGCGGATTCATAATAAAGGGAGAAAAAATAAACTATAAACAAACTTTCAGGTGGTTATGTGACAGTGACAAATACACTTCTATTATTTCAGTACTCAACAAAATGTTCACCTTTGGCAATTACATAGGAACAATGACTTTCACAAGTATTTGCCACACACACTGAATTCACTTATTCAAAATTATAGCAAGGACAAGCCACCATATAATGCATTACACATGGCTGAAACAGGTCTAATGTTTGCAAAATAGCAGCCTGAAACTTGCTGTACTGAGACCCTGCATCCTCTATGAACGGAGTGAGCAATGGGATTAAACTGCACAGAAGATTATGTTTGACCTTAAGGATAATGTAACACTGTAATTATGGTGAGGAGGATTA
The DNA here is from genome assembly GCA_013400675.1 of Oxylabes madagascariensis. Classification (NCBI taxonomy): domain Eukaryota; kingdom Metazoa; phylum Chordata; class Aves; order Passeriformes; family Timaliidae; genus Oxylabes; species Oxylabes madagascariensis. The sequence goes on along the minus strand of VYZR01011686.1, from coordinate 6,839 downwards.
TGGATTGAAACAAGTTGTCTTGGGCCATTACAACTTCATCAATGTCAGTTTTTGGGGCAGGCTGCACATTTCTCAGGAACTCTTGAAGCAAGAGAAGGTCTGTTGGTCAGAGTCTGGTGCTGATACCACCAAGGTCATGGTTTTAATCCCTGTATTCACTTGAAAGCTGGACTTGATGATCCTTGTGGTTCCCTTCCAACTCAGACTCCTCTGTGCTTCCAGCTGACAGATACATGGTTAAGTACGGCTTATTCTATCCTTGGAGAGAAGAAACTCCTACAAAGACTAAAAGACTATTTCTAAGGCCTCTGTTCTATAATTCTACATTTTGGAATAGACAGTTATTGGAGCTCAGTAATTTTTCAGGCACCTGTTTTTTCTTCACTGCTAGAGTCTAACCATGCACAGCAGAGCTCTTGCATGACTCACAGGAATATCTACATTCTAGAAAATTTACTTCAGTATCTGGAACGTGTATTTGGACAGGAACTGCATGGTCAACATGTTATATATTGATAGTACAAGTTCCATAGCTCATCAAATCTCCTTTGTGGATTCCATGATTACACTTAGAAACTATGCAGAGCTAGGAACTAGGTTATTATCTTTGCTTATGTATTATCAATCAATTTAATTTCATTTCCACTTAACCAAATGAAAATAGCTGCATTGGCCTAAATCTCCAAACCAAACTGGATTTTGAAAAAAAATTCTATTCTACAAATAGTGTCAGAAATGCACAATGTCCCATTCTGATGTCTTTAAANGAAGAAAATAGTGGTGATGACAATCAACATCAACATCAACATGAGTCCTGATGAGAGGTGCACAGACAGTTCTGTCACTCCAAGACTGGAGATTCCCAGAGAGAGGACTAAGAAATACAATTTGCACGAGAAAGAGCACCAAAAGCACAGCTCTGAGAAAAGCACTTGAGAAAAATAACTTGGGTTGCTTTCTGGAACAGGCAGAAATTGCTGAACCACTGGACTAAATCCTGTGATGTCAGTACTGTGTTCAGTGGGGATGACTCAGAATGCCCTCCTAAAAAACAACAAGATGGCTTGGAGAATACTCAGTACAACCAGCAGCTTCATCTTATCTTTTAAATCTATTAAGAAGGCATTAAGTTTTCCTAGCTGCCCTAACTGAGAAGGCTGAGACTGACTCTGAAGGCAACATATTAGAGGCTAACTAACCCTGCATTAGAGGCTGGATGCAGCCTCTGCTGTCTTCCTTGACTACTCTATGAGAGCACCTGTGCTCACACCTCCAGCCTCTAGACCAAGTAAAACTTGGTGGTTCACTTCAGCTAACGATCCTAACTGGAATTTTTGACAAAAAGAAAGTCTTGTTTCAATGTTAAAAGCAGTAATTTCCTCTTCATAGTGCCGTTACTTGACTAAGAGCTAGCTATCAATCTATTGACATAACAACTCTCTCCCTTTCCCATGGGAGACATTTTCTTCTTGAGCCAAGGAGTGGAAAGAAATTACACTGGACAAGCAGCTCTCTTCCAACTGCTTGCATCACGAGAATTCTAACTTCCCTTGGCCTTGCTCTATTCACTGTAGCATAGAAAACAGTGTGACCTATAATCCCCCAAAATCCCGCTGAATTCTGCAGTAAGAAATTCTATGGGCAATACTCACCGTTGGGCCAGGAGGTCCTTGTGGGCCTGTGGGTCCATCCT